>VYXH01003984.1:42616-111013 GCA_013397275.1 Burhinus bistriatus | reverse complement strand
TCCTCAGGCACCTCTCCTGTTCCCCATGACCTTCCAAAGGTGATGGAGAGTGGTCTAGCAATAACATCTGCCAGCTCTCTCAGCACTCGTGGGTGCATCCCATCAGGGCCCATGGACTTATGGATGTCCAGCTTGGCCAAGTGGTCTCTAACCCAGTCCTTCTCAACTGAGGGAAAATCTTCCTCTCTCCAGACCTTCCCCCTTGCCTCCAGGGTCTGGGATTCATGAGGGACAGCTCTAGCAGTGAAGACCGAAGAAAAGGCGGCATTCAGTAACTCCGCCTTCTCTGTGTCTTCCACCACTAGGGTGCCCATCTCATTCATCAGTGGGCCTACATTTTCCCTAGTCTTCCTTTTTCTATTGATATACTGAAAGAACCTCTTCTTATTATCTTTAACCGCAGTGGCCAAACTGAGTTCTGCTTGGGCTTTGGCCCATCTAATTTGACCCCTGCATAGTTTCATTACATCTTGGTATTCCTCGTAAGTTGACAACCCCCGTTCCCACAGAGTGTAAACTTTCCTTTTGCTCCTGAGGTCCAGCCAAAGCTCTCTGTTTAGCCAGGCTGGTCTTCTTCCCAGTCGGCTTGTTTTTTGGGACATGATGCATGAAAAAAAAAAGCTAGTACACTAGTATGGTGTTGCGACTTTTATAAATGCTGCTATGATCCCTTGACTTCAGAAAGTGACAAACAGCAATAAGAATAATTAAAGAATAAAACCAGGAAAGATGGCATTACATTCAGGCAGACAAAAGGTCCAGGATAATAAGTATTTATGACAGCAAACACAGAGTGTATAACTTAGGGTTTATGAGCTCCTTTCTCCCATGCTTTCAGTATTTCCAAGAGCTTCCACATGTGGAAGCTTCCACCTTCCACATGACCTGTGTTCCCCAGTTTAAATAGCATAAGCACCTTCATGTGACGCATCAAAGCAAATAAGGGAGTTCTTTGCCATACTGTTCAAATGAACTGCATAATGGTTTTTTTCTGGCACAATTAATTTACTCTATCACAAGTTCACTTGACTTAGTTTTTTTATTGCTTTCAAAACTAGCCTTAATAATTTTTAAATGCATGTGAGTTTTCAAGTGGAAGAACTCAGCTCACCTGGTCTGCGTCAAGGTGTCAGAGCAAACTTTTAACTGGAGGCAACATGTATAATCCCTCAGTTCAACCATCTGAGGACAGAACAAGAGACAGCAAGGCTGCCCTTTCCTTACTCAGCTCTGGGAATGGAATAGCAGCTACAACCTTCCTAGGGTGCTTCTTCCATCCATCATGCCTACTTTGTAGGGCACGCAGATGTCCTTCCCCTAGAGTGCCCTGGCTGGCCGTGCTGCAGCCTGCTTCCACGGAGCAGCCAGGGAATGTGCCAGCAACATCCAGGGGGTGCGCCAATGCATGGCCCATCTTTTCTGTGCGAGAGGTAGGGAGGGAAGCAGAAGGTAAGGGAAGGACAGGGTTAAGGATGGGAGAGCAGCCTCTTGCATCCTAGAGGGACTTATGCAATTGAGGAACCAGCAGCCGGTCAGTGGAAAAAGCAGTGACCAGAGAGGGGACAAATGTTGCTGGTGATACAAAGTTATTCAGGGCAATATGTGAGTTTCCTGAGTGCTATTGTGTTATGATGCTGTGCGGTTAGGCCGTAATGTCATGGAAAAAATTTAACAAAAAGTAGTGATGTCACCTTACATCTAATTAAACTGTGGAAGGCCATTCTGCAGATGATGGTGGACTTTGAGAGTGTAGAGATGGCTGCAGAAAATAGCTGGGAAAATTTGTGGATCAAAATCCAGCTAGACCTATAAAATATGACAACTTCACCTCTGCTGCTGAAAGCCCTTGACCTACAAACTTCCACAGGCTGAGAAGATATTTTGCAAACGTATCACCACATGTGTAACCCTGCCCTTCTATGCTTTCTCATGCACACAGTGGCAGGCGGGACACTGTCACACAGCCCTTTGGCCTGAGCTCCTATGGCTTTTCTTAGGTTCTTGTTAGCTTAAGTGTTTGCATTATAATAAATATAAATTTGAAAACCAAAGGGAAAAAATTGATTTACCCCCAAAATTTCCAAGTTTGACAGTGCAGCATCGCTTTTACTCCTGTTTAATTTGGAAGGCCTTCTTTCAGTATGGTACTTTATCTTATAACTTTTTCCCTTATATTTAAAAAATGTATTCAACTTTAGCATTATTTACTGCATTTCTCTGATACGATGAGTCCCTGCCAGAAGACATTCCTTCTAAAGACAGTATATTTTCTGGTTTTGGTAGGGAGGAAGGATTTCTATTAATTCCATAGAAAATTCTGTTTAGCTAGACAAAGTTAACAAATGTAATTTATAATACTATGCAGGGAGATCATAGTTATGAATTACTTTGACTTTTTGAATATTGCTATATATTAACTACCTAACACCAAACCCTATTTTATTTCTTTTAAGAGATAAAATCAAGTATATAATTAAATAGCTTCATTACATTGATTTTGATGAATTTATTATTAAAAAAGCACACATATACACTTTGTTCCTAGAAAAATACATTTATTATATATACATACATACATATATATACAGATTTATGGTATTTGTTCCCATCTTCGAGATGTCCACTTTCTGAAAAAAATATGTCAGACATTATGCTTTAAAATGCAGTGATGTGAATATACATATTAAGCTGTCACATATTTTAGTCAAAAAACACCTTAACCAACACTTCAATGGAAATTTCCTCTAGAAGGACTATCAGATAACAGATTTTAATTGCAAGACAAACATTACTCTCATACAAGTGAATAAAAAAGTGATGCAACTAACAAGGGACATTTGGAGTACTTCAGTAACAGGAGAAAACCCCAAACTGTTAGTCTGCCACTCAGTGGGTATGAACAAACGATGCTGCAAAGTTTAATTTCACTAAAAAGATGACCTGCCAATCAAGTGCTTACCACTGGTGACAACTGTGAAAGATCTCAGCTTTGAAAAGGGACGCAAGAGGTTAAGAAGAATGAAGCTGCAACCCAAGGTGCCGATCGAACATGCCAGTCCCTGGCACAACGGCTGACTGGCACAGACACAGCCCCGCCACTGAACTCCCAGGCAGCAACGATCCCTGCTGCAGTCTGAAGGGCAACCGGGCTGAAGAGCCTGAAGAGGTAGATTTTATTCTGATAACATCCACTGATGTTGAATTGGGAGCCAGCCACTATGCTGGCCTCATCTCAATTCCCCCCCAGTCCTAACCAAAATGATCATTTTTGTACAAACTATCTGTAAGCATCCGGAGGAACAGGAGATGACTAACAGCCAATGTGGATTAGTTTAGAATAAATTATGTCAAGCCAATATAAATTCCTTTGTGACAGGGTGATAGGCCTGCGGGTAAGAGAGAAACAGCTGAAGTCGTCTATTTTGATTTTAGTACTTCTTCTGACACTGTACTGACAGTGCATTCTCAAGGCAAACTAGGGACATGATAGAGATGAAAACATCATTGACTGGGTGAAAAACCAGTTACAGAATCATATCAGGAGGACAGTTATCAATGGTTCACTGTAAAAATGGCAGCATATATTTTGGTAGGGTCCTCAGGGATCTGCCCTGTGTCTGGCAAGCAGTTCCATTAATAGCCTGCATGATGAAATAAGGAGTATCTGATTAATGTGCAGAAACCTCCAAGCTGAATGGGGCTGTCAGTGCTTTGAAGAGTGCTTAGAACTCAAAATCATCCTAACAAATTATATCACCTTAGTATAACAGGATGATTTTCTAAAGCGGATAACTGAAAATTATGGAAGGAAGAGCTTGAGGAAGAACTTGTTAGGTAGCAGTTCTGCAGTAAAGGATCAGGAGTGCTGTGAAACACAAGCTCACTCCACTGTCATATGAACAGAGAAACACACATCATGGTTTCTACAGATGCGAAGTGTGAAGTACTTCTTCAGCTCACAGGGGCTCAACTGGAATAGCGTGTCCAGGTTTGGATGACACTTAGAGCTGCTATAAGTGCGATGGGAACTACAAATCAAGGCCTTCAAACAAAAGTTTTCAAAAAATGCAAGTTTGCACAAAATGCCTATACAAAATAGGCATACATAAGAGATAAGCAGAGGGCAATGATCAAGTGCATAAAAAGTTACTACAAAGATGAAAAGGGCAATCTGTTCTTCATGGCTGTGATGTACAGGACAAGAAGTAATAAGTATAACACTTTAGCACAGAAATTTCACACCAAACACCTAGTAAAGATAATTAAGAGTGGAGGAATAATTTAGTTGGGGAGATTATGGAAACCATCACTGGAGACTTCTAAGAGCAAGTTAAACATATATCCACCAGAAACAACACAGGTATCTTTGAATCTCTTGCTACTAGAATAATTTCAATTACCATTTACAGAGAACAATATTTGTTATTTGATATATTCAACAAAGGAGAAAACCAAAACACACACACTGACATTAGGAAAGAACCTGATTTGCTATTTGCAGCGACAGAAAGTCTGACTGTCTCCAGATGAAGGCATGTCTGTGCCTTTACACAGCCCCGGGGAATTCACATGCACACCACTGCCTGAAGAGTCACAGCTTCTCTCACACTTCTCCAATATCCCTATTAGAAGCAACAGGATAAGATGTCATCTGTACCACTTAGAACATTTCAAATGCATTGATAATTATTACAAAGACAATGATATTTGCCAAGATCCAGAACCTGCAGGAGGATGATAAAATAGTCCTGTTTTTAGAAACATTAAATCAACTCCTATACAAACTTCCTGATTACAGAATAAGGTACCATTTAATTTCTTCATTCCATAAAACAAAGTGAATTCAGACTTACTTAATATCACCATTATTTTAAATATCAAATGAGGTCAGACTTTTTAATCTAAAAGCATTTTCTGAATGGGAAAAATTCCAAGTATGATTTCATATTTTTCACATTTTATTCTAGTCCTGTTGGGTACTGAATAGTGCCTTCTGACAAGGAGCTGCAGAAAGCTTGCAAGGGCTTCAATAAAACCAGAAATAAGTTATCATTAAGAAAAATCCCACATCATCTAAGAACTGTGAAAAAGCCAGGGAGTATGAACAGCATTTGTGACACACTGCAGTACAAATCCAGTAAGAGATGTAATTACTTTTTCTGTGTCTACAGAACATGAGATTCTAATTGGAGAAGTAAGAAATAACACCAGCTCTGCTGACGTTATTAGCTGCCTGTCATTGAAAGTGGACCTTGCCAGTGGGTGTTTCCACTCTACAAAGCACGAAAAAACTACTTGCTTCTAAAATCCCTAAATGTTCTTATCTTAGATTAAAACAAACTTCAGATATCTGAACTAATGTTTCTTACACATTGAAGTAGACAGAAGATGGAATTTTAGCAAACTGCATTATATCATTCACATGACAGAAAAAATGCAAATACCTCACAAAACCAACTGAGAAGCCTGTCATAGAGTGGACAAGCACATATAACCAGAATAAGAAAGGAGGAGTTACTAGTATCACCAGTCAAGCTGTAGAACTAGTAATGGTCATTTTCATGCAATAGTTTCTGTATTTTCAGTTCTTACTGTTGGCTCATATTTTAATACTCCAAAATCTAAAAAATGCAGCAGCATGAAATATGCTTCTAAATGACTTCTTATAATTTGTTGCAGCCTTTAATTATAAACCTGTGCAATTTATGGGAGATGGCACCAGCTTTAAGCTGGAAAGCAAGAAAGAAGTCTCTGCCATCTTCAAGAACTGTATGTTATTAACCATTTCAATACACTGCCTTGCAAGTCACAGGGAGCTGGCAGATAAAAGCACTGTTAAAAACATATATTTCAGTGAAGTCATTAAAGTGCTTAGGTCATTTTATGGTTCATGCCAAAGCACCCATAAAAGCCAGTGTGATTTTAAAAGTTAGCTGAGGTCATGGAAGAAAATGTAGTTTAGCCTAACTTTAGAAAGCAAATGAAGCAAAAAAAAAACAGAGCAAGGAAAGCTCTTTTCAGTTCTCTCTTACAGCTTGAAAATAGGATCAGTGAGAAAATAACAAAACATTATCAATAAGGCAGGACTAAAAGCTTGAAGTTTGCGTTGCAGTTTTTGCTAACAATGTCAATACTTGATTCACTTTCAAAGCTGGAACTTCACCTTATGTTCTTCAGATATGTACTCATGTTTCAGTCTGTGCCACAACAATGAGAAATTGTACAGTATTCAAGAGAAGATGAATAAGGGAACCCTGAAAATGTACTGAATTATTTGCTAGGTGATGCAAAAAATCACTCAAATTCAGGAACTTTTGGTGGGATTAGACTGTGTGGGGTTAGTGACGTGGATATTTTTGACTGATGACAGATCGTGAAAAACAAGTTTAGTGAGGTATGACACATTCCAATATATGATATTTGGGGTTACAAATAAACCAATACACAAATTATTGAAAAATATAAAATCCTTGAGATATTTGTATTCCTGTTGAAGCATTGCTAAAACTGAGTATTTTGAAGGTTCCCAGTTGGCAAAAACAAAGGGTTCCTTAAAGAAGTTGAAACTCAGCTCTGAAATCAAAACTGTTGGCAGTGTGTTCTGACAAACTATAAAGATAAAGTCCCCCCTCGTTATCAAGCTCTGTATTCTCCAGTCATGTCCAGTTTCATCTGCTGCAGTGGAGAAGGGATTTGCTCGGGAGGTTGAGGTCAGGTTACAGACGCAGAGTGTTTGCAAAAGCACTGAGTAGCTGATGAGAAATTGCATCAAGGGCCCTGAGCCAGGAGTATGTCATTCCCAGACCAGTTGACAGCCTATTTTTTCTTAGACAAGTGTACAAAACTTAGTAACGTTTGGCAAGAACACATCAGAAGTTGTTGTTTTTGACACATGTACCCCTCACCCGATGTTTTAAGTAGGTATAACCTCACCACTTCAGTGGTGTCCACAGAAATCCATTTATAGGGTTATAAATGTTATAATGTACTAGGCATGATCTAAACATCAAACCCGTTTTTGCTGCTTTGTTGCACATAGCAGATGCATTACACCATAGCTTTTCTAAAGGAAAAGTAGAAAGACAGTCTGTATGCGTATAGGATCAGAGGAGCCAACCAGTGTTTAAACTGTAATGAAAATTAAATTCTGAAATAACAACAGGGTTTGAAATATTCCTAAATAGGATTAGGAAGCAGATTTGATATTCAGATCCATTTTTCCTTATTAAAAAAAAAAAGTCCCTAAAACTTCTCTCTGTACTGGATATTCGTATAAACAGACTATGGTTAATGACTTTTTAGGCAGATGATTGCCAGCCTTCTTCATGGATGTACCACTTAAAAACAATGGTGACAGAAACATGCAAGTCCCTTCTTTCTATTTGGTGTTACTTTTACAGTGAAACTAATATAATTGTTTGGCACAGCTTGTGGTATTTGCTTACAGTAGGTTTCAGCAGGCTATATTTCATCTTGTCACAAGCTCTCTCTTGAGTCTCGGCTAGGAGTATGCTTCTTTTAACTCTACTGATACCATAAAAAACAACACTGGGTGTTATTTAAGTATTGTTTATGCAGATTTTATTTTTAAGTTATCTTCCAGCAGTGTTATACTTTTAATACTGGATTGAGGCCAGATCCTGTAGAGTTGCCAGTGCATAACTGCTGACGGACTTATTGGAAATCCTTCTTGCATCAGGCTCATGCATTTGTGGGATTACGTGTTGATGTGGGTTAAATTTGCGTTCCATGACGATTCAAGACCAAGGCTTCGAATGGGTTGAGTGGGTGCTCTTGACTGCTATAAAATCAATTCAAGCCCACAGTAAACAGTAATGATAGTCTGTCATACTGATGTATAAAATATCTGTATTAAATCTATACAGGAAAATGGCAAAAAATTAAGAGGCATATGGAATAATAAAGGGAATCTACTAGTTGCTACACTTAAATGTATTCAATACACTTTTACAAAGGAAAAATGAATAATTTTGAAACCAAGATGTTCAATCTGCATTGATTACCCACCCCCAAACCAGTTAGAAGGCACACTGATCATTTGAGGTCTAGATGAATACAGACAAATTGAAGGAAATCAAGAAAACAAATGTGTAAAATAGGTAATTTTTAATAACAGATGTTTTTACTAATAAGGATTTTGAATCTTCTGAAATTCCTATCACCAGTGGGTGCACAATCATTGTATTAATGTAAGTTACTCTTAGTATCTAGAAGAAGTTCCCAGTAGATGATTTTCAAAGTTTAGCCTTTACTTCAGGTAGGAGTTGCAGGGCAGGACGTAACCTTTCAGCCATTTTGGTAATTATGGATATATGAGGGCCACGGGGTTGAATTATACTTCAGAAATATTTGGGCCTGATCCTTTAATCTTCCCTGGAGCTCACCCTGCACCTGCCTTGCGCTGCAGCAGGGGATGCTGAAATCCAGCTGTGCCAGGCAGCTCCGTCCCCAGGGCAGCTCCTGCAGGGAACGGGACATGAGATCAATTCTGGCAGGTTTCCCCCCGTCCCCTCCACTTACACAGATCCCTGCCCTGCCCATGTGTTACAGCCTTACAACACAGCTTACCTTTTTACCAGTGAAAGCAAAAGAGGGCCAGGATCTGGTTCCCTCTACCTATTTTAAC
Source organism: Burhinus bistriatus (assembly GCA_013397275.1). Classification (NCBI taxonomy): domain Eukaryota; kingdom Metazoa; phylum Chordata; class Aves; order Charadriiformes; family Burhinidae; genus Burhinus; species Burhinus bistriatus. The sequence goes on along the minus strand of VYXH01003984.1, from coordinate 102,366 downwards.
ATGCGGTGTTTAGGGGGAGTTGCAAGGGGACTCTGCCCTGCTGTATCCCTGCTCCCACCACACTCAAATTCTAGCTGCCATTTGGTGCAATTAGCTGTTAAAGTGAGTCAAGGGACTGGGTGTCAGACATGTGCGGCCGGGGATTGCTGGCTGGGCGCCTCCAGCAAGTTTGGAACAACACGGCGTGAGCCAACACATATCTCCGCAGGAGTTTTGCCATCCTGCCGGGCTACAGCCGAAGGGCCTCATCCAGAGAGAAGGGCAATGTCTGCAAAACACAGCTGAGTCTGAACAAAAAGGTAAGGGAGGCTGATACACTCTTTCACTGTTACCCATAATGTAAATTCATGGCTCAAACTGGACCCGTTTCTTTCAGCTAGATAAGCAGAACATAAATCAACAGCATATTTGACATGGTCGACAATTCAGGATCAGTAGAAAGTATTTTCTTGTTTATCTTGTCTGCTCTTAGAGAAAAATGAAACAAAATTACACACTTACAGTGTAAATAAAATTATCATATCAGATGTAAAATGAAGATTAAAAATCTAATTTTCTCTTCTTGACATTTCTAAACAGCAGTAAGGTTCTCCAGCAGCCCTGCAAACACGTATCTTTTCCTGGAAGTGGAGCACTCTATTTCTGCCCTTTGCATATTCAGTGTTCTCAGAGACTTCACAAGCCTTTGTATCAAAGCAGTGTCACTGTTATTTACAGACGGTTGTGGAAAACATGATACTACTATTGTCTGAAAGTAGATGTCTAGATAAAAAGGTGATACTTGCCTTTTAATTGCCCCAGATAGCATAATTATCTTATTGAAAGGGAATGAGAGGATGGTAACAACATAACTCATTCACATGGGGGATGTTATCAAGCAGAAATGTACCTGTGGGGAGCCACACACACAAATCACACACTTCTCCAAAATCCTTATGCCAGTGATTTAAAAGCCATCAAGGACTACACGATCCAATTACTTGAAGAATTTATAGCCCAACTGGCATTCCGACAATCTTTCTGAAGTTGAAGGCATTAAGCTTTATCATTTACTCCTATTAATATGATCATCTATTGTTTATACTGGAGTAGCATTTCAAGGCCCTGTTCAAGACCACATTGCAATAGATACTGAAAAAAAGGCCTTTTCCCTGTTCAGTGTCAGTAGTTCAGGTTCAAAACTTGCCCAGAGAGTGCCTAAGTGGAGGCCACTGCTGGATAAGTGTCGAGCCAAGAACATCAATAAAATCAGAAAGGAAAAGAGCACAAGAATTAGAGTAATTATGATATGATCCTTGGTTTATACGTATTGATAATGTGAAACTAATAGAAGCAAGATGAGGCTCAGAAGAATAAGACCAAACTATAAACACTATATCATCAGTTGAATAAATAAAAAACATGTTTCTGGTTCCTCTTTGGTGCTATTCATGTTTTCATGGACCACTTTATACATTAATACCTATATATAAATCTCTACTCGTTCAACACAGGACCTCAGTACTGAACAAACCCATGCATATCCCAGATTTTGTTAATAAAGTAACTCCAGGAGGACTATTACAGTACTCAATAAGATAATTAGGATAAAAGACTTTGTAAGATTCTTACTTATTAAAGTCCACTTTTGGGGGGAAAGTATTGTTCATATTTTTGTCATTTAAAAGGACACTATCAAGGTAAAAAGCCTTTGTTTTGACCATTCTTCATTACTGTTACTTGTGAAATATGGTTAAAATTCAAATCAGTTATCTGAGTTCAAATTATAATGGTCTGCTAATACAGTTTTTGCTCTTCCCTTAAGCTGAACAGCTACTGACATTGGCAATTGTACACTGCTTACACTATTTTTCTTATTTCAGTGGCAGTTCAGATGGAGTCGTGCTGTATACAGTGAGCATGGGAAATCATATTATTTTGGCCAGCAGTGCCTTGGATGACATCTGCACCCTAGATATCCTTTTCCCCGTTACTTTGTGTCTGTCCCCCAGGGAATTAGCACTGATCATCACCTCCTATATCATGTCTCACTTGGCTACAGCAGTGCGGCATTTTCAGGCTCATACAAAGGAGCCCGTGGGGACATTCTAGACCTCATCTCCTTCTCTATCATGATGGTCTCTCATTTTGCCTTTTGCTCCTGTGCGAGTGTTCCCATAAATTGATGAAATTCGTCCTAGTTCCAATCATTACATTTCGCCAGAAGCATGTGGTAATTGGCAAGGCGTTACTTAGATTCAAAAGGGAGAGCTCATAAGAACCGTGTTAGATTCCAGGTCAGTGAGAGCTTATCCTCTTAACCATATTAAATGTCATCAAACAATTTCAGGCTCACCTAAAGACCTCCGCAAGAGTGTGCTTCAATTGCTGGGAAACTTTCTGATATACAGGTATCACTGCATCCTTTGTCTTTCCCACACTGAAGAGCATTTGAAATCAGACTCCTCCCTACCCTCAGTGTAAGAACAGAATAAAAGTAGCTCAGAAATAAATCTTTTACTCATCAGAACACAGGGACACACCCAGGTGGGCACAATAAATGAGCAGACACTTCTCAGACACCCATTTTGGGGTCATAAAACTCCTTTCACAAGTACTGTATTCATCACGAGACACTTGTCTCCACATAGAACTAAAAATGTCAACTATGTCTCTCCAAGTGGCACTTCAGTCCAAAATCCCAATGAACTGTTTCTTCCGTCCACTCTGTGCTGCAATTGCTATATACTATGTAAACATACAAAAGGTACCGAGGAAAATAAGGCAGGATACTTAATTGACTTTCTTGATAACCTCAGGACATGCAGCATTCAGAAACAGTTAACCGTTGAATACCACTGCTACTTACTTTCTCACTCATTCTGACTTAATATAAAAAATGTCTCTGTCAGATCCACCATAGCTGTACCCTCTAGTTTAAATGATGGTTGGCTGATAACCCCTGAGCCAAGACAGAAGTGGAGAACACTTGCTCCAAAGCAAAAAGAGCTTTGAAAACTAGGTAGGACTCCTTATGTATGTGGCCATCTCAGAACAATCTCTCTGCCTTAAGAATTCATGTTTCAACAGTATCACACCAAACCCTAAAACAATTAGAGTTATTGATTACACCAGGGCTCATCTAGCAGAAATAGCTGCACACAAACATCTTTTTCAGGAGCTCACCACAGCTGCATCCCAAGCTTTTCTGCAAATCTGCACAGAGTTTATGTTATATAAAAAGGTAAATGGTACAGTAAGCTACAATTACTCAGCTCAGATGGTTGCGTTTCAGGAGTCATAGCAAGGCTGCTCCTAAACTTTGACACTGGATCAAGCAATATCTTCACAGAGATTACCAAAATACATGTGCTGCTATATACAAACATTTTATGAATTAGATAAATTGGACTTATATAGCAACACCAGATTTTGTTCTACTAGAGCTCAGGCATAGCTGTAGTCTGAAACATGTAGGATATTTCTGTGCCACTTAGACTGCACATTTACAAAATAATAGCCTTGGATGGGAGTGCCTGTTATGGTAAGACAGTCCAGTATTTGTTTCTAGGTAGATTTTTTTAATGTGTTTATGCTGTATTTTAAAAGCAGATCCAAACTGCACTTCAACCCAAATTTCCCGTATTTCTCAAACTGTTTGGACGCAGAGCTAAGTCACGAGTTTTGGCAGAGCTCTCGGACACCCTGGGGAAGGAAGCTTATACACAGACGACCACTGGGCACAAGTCCTTCCTCACACCTCCATCTCCAGCGTGGACACAGGCATGGATGTGCCTCCTTGCCATGACTCTGTCCCTATGTATCTCAAAATTTCATGCAGTAACTTCAGATGCCTGAAGTCAGAAAAGTCAACCCAAGTCCTCGCTACGTATATAGGCGGCTACAGAAACCTCTGAGGGTGTGCAGTGCTTTAGGTTGCTTTCTGGCTTGCGTTTCACTCAATAGTACTGACAGACATCTGTCTAGTACAAACAGATCACACAATTCTTATCAGAAGTCAGATTAAATAAATGTCTTGCAGAAAATAACACCTCCCTTGAACCCTTCCCCACTAGAACTGAACACTCAGTTCCAGCAGACGTCTTATGCTGTGTACACAGGCAAGATTACTCCCCTGTTTCAGCTAAATATTCCACTTCTTCGGCATTAGTTCTCTTAACCACAGCCATGATCTAAGAACTCACATTGAGACATTCACTATTATGGCTCCAAACTATTTTTCTCATAATAGCTTTCCAAAACAGTTTCCCATCCTGTTGGCAGAGCTTTATTATCCCAGATGTTTTTATTTGACTTTGGCTGTATTTTTTAAAATATCACTATTTGGTCTATAAAATGAGTCTTTTTTACAAGATATGCTTCCTATAAAGACATCCTGATAGCTATTAGCTATATTTTTAACTTCTGATTTGTGTTGCCGAAGACCGACATGAAGAAATGCTTTCCTTCTGCTCTTTTCTACATATTATAATGATATTTACAGTCTTCTCATCTTTCTCTCATTTTCCAGTATTTCTCAAAGATGATGACAGAATTTTTCAGGTAATTCTCTGAAGACCTCTAATGTAAACTATTGCTATGAAAACGGTTACCTCCAGATGGTGTTCTTTTTAGCATTTGGGAAATGTTTGAATGAGATCTGCTGATGTGTTATACCACCCATGTGAACAGAAAAACAGGATCAACACATTCGATAAACAAACTAGCGGGTGTTATTCTGCCCGGAGAATTTGAACTCATTTGAACTAAGGCCAGTCAGAATGGAGATCACAGAATCATAGAACTGTTTGGGTTGGAAGGGACCTTTAAAGGTCATCTAGTTCCAACCCCCCTGCCATGGGCAGGGACGCCTTCCACTAGATCAGGTTGCTCAGAGCCCCATCCAACTTGGCCTTGAACACTTCCAGGGATGGGGCATCCACAACTTCTCTGGGCAACCTGTTCCAGTGCCTCACTACCCTCATCTTAAAAAAAATCTTCCTTATGTCCAATCTAAATCTACCCTCTTTCATCTTAAAACTGTTGCTCCTTGTCCTGTCACTACAGGTCTTGGTAAAAAGTCTCTCTCCATCTTTCTTATAAACATCCTTTACATACTGAAAGGCCTTCTCTTCTCCAGGGTGAACAACCCCAACCCTCTCAGCCTGTCCTCATAGCAAAGGTGCTCCATCCCTCTGATCGTATTTGTGACCCTCCTCTGGACCCAATCTAACAAGTCCATGTCTTTCCTGTGCTGAGGGCCCCAGAGCTGGACGCAGTACTCCAGGCAGGATCTCATGAGAGCAGAGCAGAGGGGCAGAACTGCCTCCCTCGACCTGCTGGCCACACTTCTTTTGATGCAGCCCAGGATGTGGTTGGCTTTCTGGGCTGTGAGTGCACATCGCCAACCCAGGTCCAGTTTTTCATCCACCAGTATTCCCAAGTCTTTCTCCACAGGGCTGCTCTCAATCCCTTCATCCCCCACTCTGTATTGATACTGGGATTGCCCCAACCCACATGAAGGACTTTGTGCTAGGATTTTAATTCTATTGCACACCTGGTTTCCAAAGCAGAAAAAATGTCCATTTTCCACCACCCATCAAAAATAAGAAATGTACAAGTAGCATTCATAACTATTCAATCCATATATACGATATTCAATGAATATTTGTTTCATCTTTTTTCTCTACTTTTGCATTTATCTGATTGTTTTACACTGATTTTTCATCTATAACCTTTATACAAAAGCTTTTTGAGTCTGACATTTCAAATGCAGATTTATTTGTAATCTTCTAATTCTCCAAATTTTAATTTCTCCACCATTTCTCTCTGTCCTATCCCCACTAAAATACTGACACATTACTGCAAATGAACAACCTTGTATACTTGTCAATGCTTTTCACTGTGCTTGCTCACTACATATTAATCACTTGGTTACCGAGTAGATGTTTAAAGATCTCCAAGTCAATTATTTTTAATATTGACAATTTGCAGTGTTTCCTTCATTTTCCCCAGCTTCATGTGCCTTCACAATCTTCCCAACATTTACTCATTTCCAAATTCTCAAAATCTAACTTCAACATCGTTCTTATGTTTTGGGTAGGTAAAAAAAGTCAAAGCTGGCAAGTGCAGATGCTGTCTAGGTCACAGAAAGAAGCATTATCAGCTATGTGCCTGCGTTAATGAAATCATGTAGTATCGAGATCACAGGGCCCAGCTCTGCCCTCTGCCCCATTCGGCATTTCCTTTGACCTCAGAGGGAGATGTGATTCAAAAACAAAACCTGACCTATGGTCCTGAAGCAGTATAAGGTATTGTTTGCATTTTGTTGACCTGCGAAAGCCCAGTGCCAAATCTAAAAGAAAAATTCAGCCACCTGAAATTGCATTTAGCCAGATTTTGGCACCATACCTCTCCAATCCAAAATAACTTTGCAAGAAAGCCACCTAACCCTAATGAACACAAGGTCACAAAATGCCACTTTGGTTTTTATCCCAAATTTCCACAAATGCTTTCAGTGTTACAAAAACTTGAAACTGTCCCGGTCTGAGCAACGAGCCAGCCTGGTTTTGGACCGGCAGCCTCCAGGCAATAAACTGAGCACAGAAGCATGCCACTTCCCCACAAAGTTAAATTTTGCAAGTATACACCACACTACCAAATGATGACAGCATAAAAACAGCAATGGTGCACAAGGTGACTGTTTAGTGAGAATTCACATAAGGCAGGAATCATTGTTCAGCCTTTTAATTATTACCAAAAAAAAAAACCAAACCAAACCAAACAAACAAAAAACCCACCAAAAAAAAACCAACCAAAAACCCAAAATCAAAAAAGTACAGGTTCCTCTCTTTTTGCCACCTGGGGAGACTACAGCCTCTGACTTCTGAGAAGTCCTGCTTTCTTCCACTCTGTGAGGGACCGGTCAAAAGTAAAGTGTTAGGAGTGGAAGCTTTCCTGCTGAAGCTGAACTGCTACTGCACAGAAAAGAAGGAAAATTCATGGATCAGAAAGGCAGTATACCAGGCTGTACCACAGAGAAGGTCTCAACTGACACTTGGTCTCTGCTGGCAGCATGAATAAACCTCTTGTGCTGCAGGGTGCAAAGGTATCCTTGTGTCTACTGCTGAGCTCCAAGTGATTCTCTCCTGGGTACGGTATGTTTTTTTCGCTTATTCTATTGAAGTGCCCAATTCTGAACAGAGGCATAATTAGGATGCTGAGACCTTTACTGGACTTCTCTACTGCTGTTATTCTGACAGATTATGAGCAAAAATACTACACTTCAAGAAAGCAAACTGGAAAACAGCATTTGCAGATGTCTAGAAATGATGTACCATCAGATGGAACAAATAAACTTACAAAAATAAATTTCACAGAAAGCTTTGCAAGAACATCAGATGAAACTTTTCTTTTAGCAGCTCAGATGCAGAAGCAGCAGTGCACCGAGCTCCTCGTGTCTGTGCTAAAGGACACAGCTAACTGCCGGCCAACAAAGCTCTGCCGAATTAGAACCACATCCCCCTCCCACTGAGAAGGTTCAGAGGCAGCAGCAGAACAGGAGCAGAGGTGACAGCAAAACGTACTCTGCGATCCGCTAGAATTCACCCCGTCCTCTCTCCCTTGCAACTTTCTCTGGAAGAGCACTCCATCTGAGTGAAGATGTCAGGAGCAAAGCCTGGAATAAAAACTGCTTCACGTACCTTGCTCCCCTTTCAGGAAAGCATACGGTCTAACCCAAGGGCCTGGCTCAGTGCCCAGCTTTCCCTGGCAGCTCCTGGAGTCCAGGCGCTTCTGCTGAATCTGCAGCCCTCTGTGGCTTCCTGGAGAGCTGTTATTTTTCGGGAGGGAGCAGAGCAAGAAAAAAACCTAAGAAGATACTGTGTTCTGTGGGTTTTCTGAGGCCCTTGTGACTGTGTAGCGTTTTTCCTTTCCACAGCAAGTATGGTTTTGTTCAGAGTTACATACCAGTTATGAAAGTTAGTTTTATAGGTAATACAGCAATACTGCTGGTTTGTAAAACACATCAAGAGGAGTATAAGAGTGCTATCACATGATCATGTCAAGTATGTGTTCCTCCCGGTACTGATGATAAACTAGTGCACAGTAAAAATATTTTAATAAGATGAAAAACGACTTAATTCCTCTATATTTATTAGGTATACATGGACCGTAAGGAGAAAAAAAAATATTTGCTTGAAAGTTAAGGATTGTTTTATGATTTATGATAAGGCTGTAAATCTCTGTGCAAAAAGGAGAGGAGATCAAAGGGAATCACATCCCATTATGAATCCTGAGCCAGCCTGAAGACTTCACTTTTCATATCTTGTTTCTTAGCAAGGCAAAAAATTTGAGCTCGAAATGGAAAAAGATAAAGCAGGCTCCGACAATTGAATCATCATCATCGACTCTCGAGCTGAGTTACTATGGCAATGGCAGTGCTGCTGCACAGCTTCTTCTTACTCTTTCTACCAGTACAACAGCTTTGTAAATGTACATGGGAAATTTCCACCGCACAAGTGCCACGTGCGGCTCGCAGGAGAAGCCCACGGTCTCAGGTGCCCTGCTTGCTACTGAATGGAAGAGCAAATATGTGTCATCAAAAAATGTGATTTGCAATTTTCTGTTTTCCATGGAAACAGTCTTGGAGCAGTAGGGAAAGGTCCAGGATTCTTCCTGCTCTTTTGTGCCTCAGGAAGGTATGTTCCAGTGCTTAGAAGATACCTTATAAGCATGCAGCATTTTTAATACAGGAATTTTAAGCATTTTTTTTCAGCTCTAACTATCTCACTTCTTTGAATTATAGATGTCTTGACACTGCCAGGGGAGGATGGTATCATCTTTTTGGCAAAGCATAGCTTGGAGCTCTACATAATTAATGGATCTAATCCTGTTGCCAGGTTAATAAATTAGTAATTATAACCCTTTGTATATGCAACAATCAGTGTGTCAGTACTCACCAGTGTCCTCTTTCCTCTTCCAGGACTAGATGAATGCATCACCTTTCCTGTTACTGATGGTATGCTCTCTGCACTGCACATAAAAGACACATTCGCTCTTAATTATTTTTGTGACAGTATTTAATATTTACGCTCTAATAGCAAACAGAAGTTCCCGACAGGAACTGGGGCCCTTTGCAGGAAGCATACATGCAAAGGAAATAATTGCCCAAAAATACTACTGCTGAAAGTACAGCTTCTGCAAGTTCATTAAGTCCTATAAGCAACCATTTATGTGGAATCTCAAATGAGCTTCACATTGAGAATTTCATCATCCTTTTTTGTGGAAAAGAAGGCCTTTTCACCCACTGTGTGGATATGCACACAGCCCAGATCATGGTCACACTAATACATGCGTGTCTTTTAAGTAGACGCCCTCTGGGGAGCAGATGAATGAGGTTAACACATGTGCATTAATCAATAGGAGGGTCAACAACAATTACCGCGATGAAAGGTAAGAGATACGATACCATAATTAAATATACTATGCAATGTATTGACTGGGAATAAAGTAAGTTTTTACGTCTCTATGTGTTCCATGAAAAGCTGTCATTGAATAATAAGGAGCAGAAAGCATCTGACGCATTTGGCTATTTATAAAGCTATACATCCGTCACATTTGTACTGGTAACATCTGCCCTCTGTTCGGTATCTGGTTTGGTGCCTCAGCCTCAGATCTATAAAACCGCACACGCAGCCTGCGCTCACGCCCCCCCAGATTTTAACACCTTCAGGCTCCTTACGGGGTACCAGGGGCAGGCAGCGCGGGCAGGCAGCGGGCAGGGAGGACCTGCCCCCCCGGGGCAGCCCCCGGACAGCGGTGCCGAGGGGATGCGGATGCCGAGCCGGGTAGGGGGACGCGCCCCGTCCCCGTTCCCCCGCACCTGCTCGGCGCCCTTGGGGCGGGCGGCGGCGGCGGCCCCGGGCGCGGCGGCGGCGGCACCACGTGTCGGGGCGGGGAGCGGCGGGGCGGCGGGGCCGGGCTCCNGTGTCCCTTCCCGAGCAGGAGCAGAAGGCGCAGCTGGAGAAGGAGGTATCCCGCAGCCGCATCCCCCGCCTGGTCCTCCGGCCGCAGCAGAAGGTATCCCCTGCTTCCGAGTCGCCTTTTTCGGAAGAGGAGAGCCGGGAATTCAACCCGCCCAGTTCCTCCGGGGGCTCCGGCAGGACCGTCAGCAGCAATAGCTTCTGCTCAGGTACCGCAAACAGACCTTCCCCCCCCAACCCTCGCCTCCCGTTCGGTCCTCAGCCCGGGGATCACGGTGGGCCCCTCCACGCCGACCCCCGAGGCTTCACTGTCGCCCCCCCAAACGCAGCATCCGTGTGTCGGGCTGCCGTCGAGCCTGCCGAGCATCCCGCGTTGCAGATGAAGAAGGGCAACCACTGGATTTTTCCAGGGAAACCCAGTATCTGTTCTTTTAATACGTGTCCGTAAGTGACACCAGATGTTTCCATTTCGAGTTCTGCTATCCGCCGCTAAAAAGTTGGCGGTTTTACTGCGGCAGAATAGTTACTTTAAAGAGAAAGATTTGCCTTAAAAACTGCAGCGTGGCTTTGAGGCATTCTGAAAAGCCCACACGTAAGCCAAAGAGTCTGTTATACAGGGGAGTTGCTATTAAGGGCAGCAGACATGGGTCAAATACTGCAGTTCCTTTTAGTTTGGTGACAATGCTATCCATGCATGAATCAGAACAGAATAAGTTTTCACTGTCTTATTGAAGTGAGTTTTGTTTATTTGAGAATTCAGTCTTCTCCTGACAAGCATGTCACCAGGCGTGAACTGGGCACGATGTCTTCTCCATGGAGAGTGCAATGGCTAGGTGGTATACCAGAAGTAAACTCCTGCTCTCCAACTGTAGCCCACAAAAGTGTCATTTGCTCTTCAAAATGAGTATATCCCTTTACTTCAGGAACAACTTGAAACCAGATTTTTTATGTTAAATATTTGTCCTCTGTAGAGTTTGGCACAATTTAAGTCCCTCAGCTGGCAGTGAATGACTCAGATACTTACTAGTGGTGAGTAATCTTTTAATTCAGTGAAACTCTTCACCATGTACGACATTATGCATGTGGATAACAGCTTTGAGGGTCACATCATGAACACCTTGGGCTCTATATGCGTGTGGTAATTTTAAAGATATTTTGGTGCTAAAAATTTGGTTTTAATAGTATTTTGGAGAGCATAACATTCTCCATCTAACTAAAAATCTGAATTACAACAGGCATTTTTGTAATAGATAATATCAGAGCAAGTTCCTGAACTTCCTTTTTGTTTGTTCATAAAGTGTTTAGATTACAAAAGGTTTTCCTGAGAACGGCCAGAAACACTCAGATTTATCTTTGTCTTCACTACAGTGGATCAGATTATTTTTTTTAAACTCCTTTAACAGAAAGCAGTGTATTGAACACTGTGTACAAGAACAGTCAATTTTCCTAAATGAGGAACACAATATCCATGTTTGAGTCTACCATTTCCTTCTTAGCTTGGATAGATTTTGCAATTCAGGCTCAGTGGAATGATCTATTTGATTATTGTTTAATGAACAATGCAGAGCGTTAAACAAACAACACGCTGAAGTCTTTCTCCCATGCCTTTTGAATCCCACCACCTTACCTGTTTGAGTTTGCCTGTTGCCTCGTAAGAGACAAAGGATTACAAATCTTTTGAAGCTTTCTAGAAATACATTGTTTTTATGATCTTTCCTAAATGGCTGCTTTTTATCCTGATTTTTTTCCCTGTGTGTTGACAAGCCTTTCATCTTGGTTACTGGCATTCTTTTTTATGATATCTTTTGGGTTTGTATCACATTCTTCAGATCTACTCAACACAGAACTGCCCAAGTAACACCCTTGCTGTCCCACTGCCCTGTAAGGGCTGCATCTTGAGTCCCAGCAGAGCTCTGTATTTACCCTGGGTGTGTCTGATCTCACGACTTGACAGTTTTAAGGCGCCTTTCGCAGAGGTATTCAAGAGTGCGATGCTGGTCTCTTAACCTGCCTCTTAAACACAACTGGTCATATTTTTTATTTCCTGTATTCATCTTTTATTCTTCCATGAATGCTGCGTTGGTTTAGTTTGATTTTTTTTTCCCCATGAGATCTTTGTGCTTCTCAAGCTGCCTGCAGCACCTGTGCAGGTATGCAGTACCCAGGTGGACTGCTGTGAGTCCTCAGACCTTACGCAGCCAAGGATCAGCCACGGCACTGTCCTCCACCCCCGTACCTGGTTTTGTTGTTGGCAGCTTTGGTGGGCTTTCATTGTGATGCAGGTATGACAGCAGTTACACTCTGACGTCTCTTCCCTGTCTTCTACTTAAAATCATTCCGTATCATCATATGTCTAATTTAGATTGAAATTCCCCAGTGGCAGCAGGTGGCTGCTGGTTCCTGTTTCTGGGAAGAGGGATGGCAACGAGCTGCGTGGAGAGGTGAGTGGAGGGGCCACAGCCTCTAACCTGCCTCTCCTGGTGCCTGGCTGGGCACTTACCATCTTAAATGAGAAGCGGCATGTGCAGAAAGTGTGTTTAAAATTAGCAAGTAATAAATTTGGAAGAGGTGAGCAGATGATGGTATTGTGATGGCAGTATGAGAAAGCTCATAAGCATTTGGATAAACGTCTTTTTTGTAACTTCTTTGGAGCATTAAACTCCAAAAGGTTCTTGATAAGCAGCAGATAGTGTGAACTGACCCCTGGAATAATTCCTTTCCTCTTTACCCTTCTCTTGACAAGTTGCTTTCTACCTTTCTTCCTTTATTATTGACACCAAGTGGTTATGATCAGTAGATTTCTTTTTCCCCCAGTAGAAATGACTTTTTTTCCCTCATGCATTTAAATACGTATTTCCTGCTTGATTCCCTAGACCTGCTGAGGGTGTCCATTTTCCCTGGGTGCTTACGTTGGTTCCAGCATAAGTGAAGGCTTGGGAGTTCTTCCTCTCTAAATGAGAGCAGTGGGGTCTTCCAGGTATCATTAACATTGGTTTAGGTAGGGGGAACCTTTGGGAACCGTGGCAGTGCTGTGAGCACAGTGGCAACAGCAAAAAAATACCTCTCAGCAACAGACAAGGGGCACTTTGTTTTAATGCTTGGGTTTTTTTGAAGAAGTTGTTAGTTCTGGCTGAGGTAAGTTTTAAATTTGCCTGATCAGCTCCCTCTTTGTCTTGTGTGACTGGATCGGAGACTCAGTTGATTGTGTTGGTCAATTATTTGCAATTGGCTTTATGTCAGTTTTGCTTTGTAAGTCCATATGAAACATGGTGAGACTGTTAATTTTATCTGTGATATTCCTGACAAAATGTGGTTTTAGTATTCTTTGTTTCTGCCAAATGAACACGGATGGTCTCTGGATATTGTGTAAGAAAGCTGAGCCTTTGTATCCGTATTCACTGTGCGCAATCCTTCCTTAAAATCGTAGTGCATCTGGGGTCCTGTTTGTCATTCGATACGGGAGCACTTCTCTTCCTCCAGCCGCTGCCCTCCTTCGGCTTGGATGTCAGCCACGGAACTCCTGTGATGTCAAACGGTGAAAAAACACTCTCCCAGCAGCTTCCTCCGGCTCGGCTGCTACCGAGCGTTTGCCCATGCCACGTGTGTTTTCCCCATAAGATGAGCTTGGCTTGGAAGGGGCTGGGCGCGCTTTCCGTGTCGGTCGGGAGGACAGCACGATGTTAGACGTCGCCAACAAACCTTCCGCTCACGGGTCCGTGGTACAGCGGCTGCTGGGCTGCCTTTTCCAAGTCCAGTTACAGTGCTTGCCTTGGACGAAGTGAGATACTTAGGGCGGGGCGTTATTTTTGTGTGCACGTCCTTTTGATACCAAGCCAGTTGCGTATTGGGTCGAAGGCCGCCTGGATGTGCTAAGCTCAGTAACAGTCTGTTTAGCTTTTCATTTTAAAAGGACGTTAGTTTGCGATTTACTTTTAAATTCCTCCTTACGAAGAAGAGCTGTTACATGCTACCTTTATAACGATGCCCAAGCTTTCCTTCAGCCTTTCTTCAGAAGTCAGCCGCCTGAATTTCTGCAGGTAACGCAGCGGTGCTTTGCTAATGGAGATGCAGCTTTTCAGGAAGCCCTTGTGCGTTTAATAATCAGTTCAGGAAAAGACTTCCAGAGCCAGAGGACCTGTTTTATTCCCATATCAAATGGTTCCTCTTTTCTTGGGCTTGCCTGCAAATCGCCTTTTTAACTAGACTGCATAGTACTACGGGCCATTGGAAAACAGTGGCGTCTCTGTGTATGAATGGTTGTGACTCACTCCAACAAAGTTTTCAAAAACAGGAGTTGAACTTCTATTTCATTTTTTCTTTCAAATTTCTTTCATATCTTTTTCTTTTCTGGTGTAAACATTTTATTTAATTTCTGCTCTTTACATGCGTGGCACAATAAATATGCTCCAGTACAGTGGCTGCTCTGTACGCCCCAGGCTGCAAGTGCCGCAAGAGGAATCTCGGTGTTACCGTGCCCTGCTCACTTGCTCCTGTGCACGGCCCCCTTGAACTCTGAGATTATTTGCCAACTGGCCCAGCTGTTGGGTGCTGGGGCTGAGTTTGCAGTGCATATGTCAAAAAAAGCATCTAGGCTTTAGGCAGGCTTATTAAAGTCAATGTGAATGCGCTACCCGTATTGCTAGCCACAGATGAGAGGAGAAGCGTTGTACGGGTGTTACTGGATGAAATGCTGTGCCTTCTCTCACGCCGGTAAATCACTTCTTTGCTAGAGCACTGTATTGTAAACCAGCTAGCCTTGGAGGCTACACTATTAAAGTATGTGTAATTACATACATATTTCTGAATAGAAAAAGACCGAGGAAAACAAATTTTCAGTATTTTAACAAATCAACAGATTGAGGCCAGAGAGTTATTATGAATTACTAAAAATAATTACCTCTATTATTTGTGTGTGTGTGTGTATATATATGTATGATATATGTATGTATTATTATGGAAATAGTGAGCTCTGCCATTCTTCTTGTTTCCTGTTATAAGAAGAAATATTTTGTTTAAATAGTTCCTTACTGGTTTATTTGTCATTTTTTCAGTCTGAGTTACTGAATCAAAGAGATACGCTTACAAGTGCGCAAGTATGTGACGCTGAAAGTTAGCTTCTCTTTCCTGCAGTCCTTTATGCTATACTTTTCCACAGTCCCTTTGCCATTTTTCCAGACTTCTGAAGTGGAGGTCTTCTCCAGTGCATTGGTTTGCAGCACTCTGTAAGGCAGTTCAGTAATCACTGTGATATTCATTTACAAAAACGTTGAAACAAAATCTGCTTTCAAAAACGCACGTATGGCCTTTGCATAAGGGCGACACTGGTGACATGCTTCCTTTTCTCACTGCTGCTTCCCTGGAGAATTTCCTGCTGGGCCGGCTTACGCATAATAATTTATTATTGCTTCATGTCGTTAACCACCAGTTCTGTTTCTGCAGCGCAGAGATCTGTTCCAAACATGGAAATGAGAAAAGTGCCTAGGTACTAAAGAGCAAAGCCTGCCCATTCCTCAGTTTTTTGGCCTTTCCCTGCTTCCCTTTACAGCTTCACTGTTTATTCCCTCTTACTAAGTAACAATCCTTTTGTTCCTGGGCCACACAACAACATCTGGAAGCCAAAATATTTGACCTTTAGAATGTTTGTTGTCGCCTTCTTATGTGTCTGTCAGCACTGTGAACCTTTAAAGCCTGACCCAGAGCCTCCTGAGGTCAGTAGAAGAGTTCCTGTTGTCTCTGGCACATTTTGGATGGTGTCCTGAGAACAGTCAGTACCTCACCCTTTCTACTACCCTGTTTGTCGCAGCTTGCTGTGTACTGTGGACTGAATTATAAACTAATGTCGTGTATTTTCTTCACCACCATTGCGCAATGTGATACTTTTGTTTTAAAGTGCTTGTCCTACAATTTTCTATTGAGTTGAATGGTGCCGTGCATATTGAAGAACATCACAACTTGTAGCAGAAATGAACCTTTAATCAGAAGTCTCTGATTTATTTTGTATTAAAAGAGAATCTTGATATTTTAAAAGAAATTCTACATGACATGTTTTAAGTCTACCTTTATAGGGTTATTATATGTCCTTGAAATTTTGGAACAGTGTTTTGACATATATGTATCACCAAATACAGTGGGTGGGTTCTGTGGTGATGCTAAGTGCCATTCTGGCTTTGGTTGCCATTAAAAAAAAATAAAATGCAGAAAACAACAATGGATAGAACATACGTGGTTTCCAAGCATCTTTAGGAAGTAAACGGTGCAATGTTACGAGGTGATGTTGAAGCTGTGAGGGTCACAGTCATACGCTGTCAGCCATGGAGGCAGAGCTATATGAGAACAAAGGAGTACAACATGTTAGACCATTTGAGGAACAGGTACAAATTTCTGTCTGGTCTGTTGAAGATATTTATTTCTAAAAATGGTACCTTCAAAATTGAATGGGATATTTATAATTTATTCCTTTGCTGCATAAGTGAATTAAACGCCTAAAACCACACGCACAGAAACCCATCTATGTATACATACATTTCACATAATGTTGAAATGAAATGGGTAATATTTTTTACACTTGATGTAGTCAAGGCTATCCCACCAGAGGTAGCATCAGTGGCTCCACTTCCAGCTGTTTGTCTTAGGAAAGGTTAGTGAGGTCTACTAAAGTGCATAAAAACCCCCTACCTAACAGCCCAAACTCTTCTTTGTCTCTTTTTCAGACGGTTTCCTCTCCTGACCTTTAGTTAAAACTTTTCTTTAAATTTTTCAAACAGTTTTTCAGTCCTTTATCATCTTAAACCCCTTGTCCAAATGTTATCTGTGATGTGCTATCAAAACTCTAGGAGCTGTGCTATTCCTGACCACAGCACTCTCCTAGTAACATTACTATTTTTATTGATAGTTTTACTAGTAAGCTTTGATGCTTTTTTTCTGTAATACTAACACCATTAGTGGTGCTATAAATGTAATGACAAAGCCAGTAAACTCCAATTATATAGTCCTTTTTTCAGATGGTTTCCCGGAACTCACATCAGTTCTGCTTATTAGTGAAATGTTCGAATAGAAGGAAGATTAGCAGAGGCATCATTTGCTGCCAAAGTCAATTAAAATTTGCTGCTTCAGTGTAACTTAGCTATCGTACAGTCAGATGAAGAGCGGATACCTTTAAGGACACATTTAGTGGAAATACTGCATGGTGAACAATGCCCATGCTCTAGGAGTGGTTCAGTCCATCTTCTTTCACCTTCCTCTCGCCTCTTCTGCACAGTACGAGTCTGTCACCATTTATGCCATGCTGGGAGCAACCAGAGAGGACCGCTGGTTGAATTCATGAGCAGCTTCCATACTAAGTTTTCAGTAGTGACCATTAGTGGTCAGCCTCTGGGTGTGATGGAAGCAAGGTCAAAGGGGCTTGTAAGGAACAGGTGTAAAAGTTGCGTGTATATTAACGATAGGAACCTCAGCAACAATCAGAAGGAGTTGAAGATGTTCAGGCTTGATTTTACTTAGTTCACTGCTGGGTTAGATCTTATGACTAGAACATTAAAATCAATAGTTCCAGCTTGAAAGGTGGACTGGGAAAAACAGGGTGATTCCCAGCTGTGGAATATCTAAAAAATGTAAGGGAAAAGTATGATCCTAAGCATGTAGGTTATATGGGACCTCTGGAGACCATTTCATCCAGCCTCCTTTTTGAAGCAAGACTGTTTCCAGCACTACATCACATCAGCCATGGCTTTGTCTGAGTCTAGAAAACCTTCAAGGACAAGAGTTTGCACGGCCTCTTTAGGTGAGCTCAGGGAGTGGTGGAGCTGCTAGCCTGCCTTCGTTCACAGGCAGAATGGAGCATAGTTAAATTCTGTCTGCGGAGACTTAGAGATTAAATGTGGAATTAATTTGGTTAGTGGGATTTCATATAAGTAGGCCTGGTCAAATACTTCCTCTCTTTTCCTGACAGGGCTATAGTGTTTGGTTATTCTTCTGCTTTGCTTTTGTGTGTCTGACTTCTGGTAAGACACTTGCCTCACAAGCACATAATATTCTCATTAATTTTATTAAATACTGACCCAAATAGATCTTAAAAATAGCTGTAAAATGAGCTTAGGATTCATCAGAAGGACCAAAACTAGTAGCATCTTTATGACTCTACTGTTAGTGAAGTTACTAAATATTTTTTTCAACAGTCTTATGTGCTTTTGCAGGTTTGCAGGTGACATTGTTTGTAGCAAATGACTGATCTTCTAGAGTATATAAAATCGCTTATGGGAATGGCTGCAGTAAAAATGAAATGTTTTAGTACAAATAGGAGCTGAGGAGAATATTCACATTTCTTACCATACACTGTGCTCCCTAAATCATTGCTGGGCAGGTGAGGGTGCCTCCAGAGGGCCATTCAGTGTCATGATGAGGTAGGAGTTAGACTGCTACTTACTGAGAGCCTGATGGTGTCCATGTGAATATGCTCCACCTCTATCTTTCTATGTGTACTACTTGTTTTATACTATTATGTTTCATCCTGCTGCTTTTACTGTGGTCCTTTGTGTTGCCCAGTTGTTCCAGAATGACACTCTGCATCTCCTGTTAGCAATGGTTTCTGACTGGGCAGTGAGCCCTTACACCTCACTGGTTCCACAGCCCAAGTCAGAATGGTGGTTGCACTAGTCAATGGAAAGAGATGAGATCCTCCAAAGAGTGACTCAGAGTAGTGGGATGACTGGAGAAGCCTAAATTGGGTTGTTGTTCTGACTAACCCTTCAGAGCCTCTGTCTGTCCACTTAAAACAGAAGGAGCCTTAGGAGGTGGAAGCTAGGTGATGTATCTCCTTTGGTGCCTGTCAGCAACTTTCATTAATGCATAAAACACCCCTGTGCTAGAAGACCAGTCATGAAAAGATGACCAAAGCAACACGTAGGGGGGTCAAAAAATGCGGAGCACACAAGTAGAATGGGACATTATCCTGAAAAATTCTGAAATACCCTTGGTGGTTCACCGTCAATAGCCAGCTCTTGGTGTGCCATTCTGGCAGAGCTGTGGCTACCCAGACTAAGGGATCTTGGGATGAACAGAAAGGGAACCATTAGGAAAAGTCAGGAAACAATTTTTGCCTCAGTACAAAGAACTAGTAAAAGTTCATTAGAGGCCTGTGTTTAATTCTGGAATCCACATTTCTTAGTGGACATACAGAGTACGTACAGCCTGAACATTGGTTAAAGGAACCTTGAATGAAGATGAAAGTGGGACAAGGGGTCAGGTAGGGGATGGACAGTTCAGACTCATAAAAGTGCATAACTAGATCTGGCAGCTGGGAGTGAAGGTAGAAATAAGTCAGTGGTTCCTCAGCAAGAGCATCATTAATTATTTAGATGGATTATATAAGGAGCTTGTAAATTCAGTATTTCTTGAAGTCTTCAGGAAAAGGCAGTATTTTTCCAAAGAGGGCTCCAAGGCATATTCCCTTGAAACTTCTAAAATCCCTGTGCCCAGAAAATCAGAGAAAATTATAAAGTCACAACATACGGCCTTAAAGTCGATGAGAACGATATTTTTTTCGGTTTTTAGAGTATTATTATCTTTAACGCTGTTGTTTATACTTTGACTTTACTATCTGAAAGCTAGTCAGTGCATGCAAATGTCAGCGTGCTCTGAGCAACTTCCCTGATTGTTTGTTTGAGGAGATGCTATCCCGTGCTTGGCTTTGAAACTTGGCAGGCATGTCTGATCTGGGAGAGGGGTTGGACATAGAGTTTCAGTGATGAAATCCAGCTGATGTTCAAAGGGAAAGTCTACTCCCAGAATGCTCTGAAAAAAGACACCATGAATATTGCTAAGAAAGCAATGAAAGTCGTGTGTTATAAATTTATGCTGTTTTCCCTCTTGTGCGAGTAAATAATACAGGCAAGATCAGAAGCATGGACATTCACGGAAGTATTTGCCAGCTTTCTCTCTTCTATCTTCCTGATGCTCACGTGCCTGAGAAGGTAAATCAGGTCTATCTGTATTCCTAAAACCCTTACTGGGACAAAACACTTGTCGAGTTATAGGACTGAATCCTTAACTGACCTTGCTGAAAACTACATTCACATCCTGTTTTCAGCAGAAAGTGAATCCCATCATGGGCTCGTCTGCTCCTGTTACCCCATTGCCTACTTTGGAGACAGATTCCTTACCTTGGCCCATTTCTGGGCAGGTGGAGGTGGAGGAGCCTACAGGTCTGCAGGAAGTACTGAACCCACACTGCGGCGGTCACATCCTTCCTCTTGCGGGCAAGGAGCAGAGGTGTTCGCTGCGGCAGTGAGCAGGGTGGGCGGTCAGGCTGCCTGAAGGACGGAGGGGGCATCTGCTTGATGTGCGGTCAGGGTCCCCGGGCAAGTCTGCTGCTCTTCTGTGGGGCGTTCGCCTGCAATATTAAATGCAATTAAATAGTCCTTTAAGGCTTCGTTAGCAGGGAAGAACGAAGATAAGTGCAGGCAGTTTGGTATGCGCTGAGCAGCTGAACAGCACCTCGGTGTCCACCAGGACTTTGCCTTGTGCAAGAACGGTGAGCTGCAGGTCAGCTGGGAGGTGGATCCCCACGGTGTACAGCAGAGCTTTGCTTGCCTTTGGTGGTGGGCACCGGCTTTTTGTACGCAGCCGTTACCTTCTGTGATAGTAACATTTTGATTCTTCAAAAGGCACCGTGAAAAGCTGACACAGAAAAATGTTTCTCTGCAGCTTGCCTTAGATTTGAAAAATTTATAATTTTGTTCACATTCCTGGCTAATACTAGGTAGAAGGAGTAGAAGTTATACATTACATAAAAAATAGCAAATGATCAGAGGAGAGAGAGTACAATAAAATCATTCATTTACTTCAGCTGGAGTGGGAATGCTCACCTGGTTATTGGTGTCTAAAGGTCACCAGTGGTATGAGTAGAGAAGAGCTATTGTTCTTTGTGCCAGGCTCATTTGTTCCTTTAATAAATGCCCCATTGCAATGAAAGCTGAAGTCCTTAAGGGTAAAATGAGGATATGTAGATATGACATAATCTGATCATACAGTGTCAGCAGTGTGATATCAGAGGCAATGGTGTGGGGGGTGGTAACTTAAATTATTTTTTTTATGCTATTTTTGTATGCTTTCTTTAGCTTCCTTATTTCCTTATTGCAGTTAGTTTTACATATTTGGTTGGGTTTTTTTTAATGCTCTGATTCTTAACATTGTAGTTTAGTTCTTTCATTGTTTAAAGGTTTTATCAGCTCCTGAGGTTCTTTCAGGTAGCATCTCTATAGCTTTGGGAGTTATTTGGAGTTATTTGTACATGAAGGCTCCCATATAAAATACATCTGTGAGGTCTGCAGAACCTGTCCAGGTATTGCAGTGATTTTATTGCTGGAGAGATGAACTTAATAGTTTCTTGTCTTTTTTTTTTTTTTTTTAAACACAAAGTTTTGAAAATAGTGCCACATAGAGAAACATCTAAGTGGAAGGGTAATAATTAAAAAGAAACTGCATGAACTTCTACTTTTTTCTGAATATACTTGATTATAACTGTGTGCTTCTAAAGGGAAGGAAGACGCTTTGGACATAGCTATAAGGAGCTGCTAGATGCAGTGTGAAAGCTCACTCAGCTGTGCTCATCCACTGCCCTGTAGGTACCGTTCATTCAGCCTCCAGAAGAGACTCTGAACCCATGAGAAAAGGAAATGGGTGCTGATCTGGGAAGAAATTGCCACCTTCTCTCTTTTCTGTGTTGAGTTATATTGTGATGTTGATGGGAATTGAAAGGATAAAAAGTAAACTAAAAATCATGTGGGCAACAATCCTGCTTTAGTCAGGATGAAATGTGGGGGTGGGCTGAAAACCTTATTAGCAGTCTTCTCTTTCCTGTTATTTTTCTAGGAACTAATTCTGAGTTGAAAAAGGCAGCAGCAAGATGGCAAAAGGAGATGCTTGTAGGCTTAATTGAGCTGGTTTGAAGGAATCAAAGATGATTAAGCTGGATTAGGTGTTTTGCACCGTTGCTGCCCTTTGTGCTTTGGGAGGTAATTCTGGCAGGGAGCTGGGCTGCCCCTGTGGCTTAGCTTCGTGTCTGGCAGTTTGCAGAGGCTGGGGCAGCAACACCTCACCTTATGTGCTAGTGCATCTAGCATGCTTTGGACGGTCAGCACTTTTAGGTGCCTTGCTCAGTATTGGAGGCAGGACACGGAGAAATGAGAAGCAGAACATTGGAACAAATCAGTAAGGGTGGAGTAACTGTCCAGGCATGAAGGAAAACTGGTTCACATCAAAGAATGAGGTTGTTCTACTCTCCTGAGGGAGCCAATAGTTAATAATAGCAAAAGCTGCTCTTTCCTGCGGAGGGGAGGCGGGCAGGGAGGGGGTTAGATAGTTGCGGAGCGCCCCTTTCGCCTCATAAATGCACAGTCATATACTGAGTTTTTAAACAATCTGTCCATGCAAAGCTCCTTGCAAGATCAGACTTGACCTGAATTATCAACAGGGTGGAAGTGGTAAGTGTGATATGGTCATGCAAATTATTTGGCTCAGTTGCAGGTACTTCTTTGAGTTTCGTGTTAGGTAAAGATAACGCACCAGGAGCAGGGTGCAACTGCATAATTAAGATGGCAGCATTCATTTGTCCTGGGAAAGCACAAACAATTATATTTCTCCAGGAGAGTAAATATTCAAGGCTTCCCAGTGTCAGAGCAGCCTGTTTGTTTTTGTTGTGTATCTCTAAAACCACCATGACTTTTAGGGGACCTGTGATTGCTCGATTACAGGAGATGTGATTAGATGAAGGGGATGTTTGATATGTGGATTTCACCTGGACTCAGACTTCTTACTTTGCATTTAATTGTTAAGAGCTGGAGTGTTTGTGTTCCTGGAGGTCAGGAACATGGGTCTGTTCCCGAAGTGGCTGCTGATGCCATGAAGCGCTGGTTTTCCCTCAAGAGGAATTTGGCTTTAAAGAAAAACAGTCTGCGTACAACTCACTCTCTTCACAACTAGGTAGCTCACAACCACTTGTCAAGAATGGACCAGCTCTGTGATCCTGGTTGCTTTAAAAGGAAAAACAATTTTGAGAAACCTTTATTAATTCCGATTAAATGAAAGTCCTGACTTTCTGCATATGGGCTGTAGGTCGTTCCCTTGTTGTTCAGATAGGAACATATCTTGAAGTAGAGCATGTGGCCCCCGTTTGCTTTTCATCCGGTGTGCACTACACAAGCCATTCTTGTGTCTTATGTGCATTTCTTCGTGCAGTAATATTCCCTAACCTAGCTAAGTCAAGAGAATTTACCTTAGATCTGAGTTTTCATTATGTAGCTCCCGATTTTGTATTTTGTCAGACTTAGCGAAACAAGCACTTTATGTTTTAATCTGCCATAAGGTATGCAAGACTTGTTCACAAAATGGGAGAAACTAATAGCTTCTCACCAGGTTTCAGAGCCAGGGTTGTGCATACCAGGTAGCTGACTGTAAACAGTTGGTGTCCAAACACTTTTTTTTTTTTTTTTTTTAAATTCTGCTAACATTCATGTACTTATTAGTTAGAAACGTTCATGTTTTCCCTTTTGTCTTTAGATGACACTGGCTGTCCTAGTAGCCAGTCAGTATCTCCAGTTAAGACTCCTTCTGATGCTGGAAACAGTCCAATCAGTTTTTGCACTGGTAGCGATGGAGACTTCTCCAGGAAGAAATTCAGTCCAGGGACAATGAGCGAAGGGAATCCACAGCTGGCTCGATATAAGAAGGAGACAAAGACAAGCCTTGTAAAGCCCGGTGAGTATAGTATAGTTCCTTTCATTTCGTTAATGACGTTTTCTAATTGACTAGTACATCTACAGGTGTCTACATACATTGTGTTGTGCTGCCTGTGGTACCACTAATGGTGATAGTAAATAAAAAAAAATAGTTGGGTTCTTTCTGTGGAGCCACCTGCAAGGTTTGAAAACACTATCGGTATTAGCTTTTTCATGGTGATATAATTAATTGATGTCTTCACTTTCTTTTATGAGGCTCGATGGTGATGTCAAATAACAACTGAAATGGATTTTATCCTGTTTCACAGTAATTGCACACATATTTCACTGGCCAAAGATAAATGACTGTTACTATCAAAGCAAAGAATTATAGTCTTCTGATGTTAGATTTATTGTTGGATCCTGCCTGAAGTTTATGCGGCCAGGCTGTGATAGCTCTGGGGATAAAACGTGAAACCAAGGCAAGATTAACGGGCAGCCTATGTGTGGGAGTGAGGCAGATGTAGATCCATACTGCATTGGCTGAACCAAGAGCATGTCTCCCATTGCCTCCGGCTAATGGGCCACCTCAGACCACCAACTACATCAGCACCTGCTTGTCGCACATGCAAGACTAAATATCCTGGTGTGTCATTCGCTGCTGTAATTTTAATGAGTAGATACAAAATGTTTTTGTGATTCATGTACACGCAGCTCTTGATTATAAATGGTCAGGGTATTTGTGCTGTTATTTCATTAATCATGGAGACAGAAAGGCTTTTGACACTGTACAGAGCTAGCTGCAGAACTGACATGGTTTATGAGCTCGGGTACCTCCTGGCTATGCTGTTTCCAGAGTCATTTTACCTCTGGAAGCAATTTAGATAATTTCATGAGGAGCCAGCTCAGATTTACCAGCACCATGTTTAATCCAGAAACAGCAGAGAATCTGTTGCAAAAACTCTTCAATGGCTTGGTCATTGAAAGGGCTGATTAAATCTGACTTACCACTATCCCTGCAAGTTCTTCAGCTCATTTCATAGCACCATGTTACTTGAGCGTTCCCAGTCTCCCATTGCTTTGCATAATGGATGATAGATAATATTGTGTCAAGGTTTGTTTTCTGTTCCATTAAAATCAAGGAATCTAATGCAGGCAGAATGTAGGGAATATGGTATATGACAGTCAAATCTGCAGCCATGGCTACCACAACCATTTTATATGTGAATATGGATGTAGCTTAGCAAAATGTGGATAAAGAATGTTGAAAGTTTTTTTTTCTGTTGAAGAATCCTATACACATGGGAAAGAGTTATGCATTTGTTTCAGTAAATGAATTCATTGGTTTTGGTTATTACATTAAAATTCTCCTATAATATCAAGTTATTAGCCTTTTGTAGTAATGGTCAGAAGTCATCTTCATTTTAGTTGAGTGTATTATTTCAAGTCTTTGAATAGACTCAGTTTAGGTATTTAGGTTTTCTTGTAGGTGGGCCATTCTGTAGCTGTCGGTACCTCTGTATTGATTGATTTCTAAGGCTGGAAAACTGGTCTCTGGAGTTCAAGCATATCACTCCGGAGAGCCATGAAAACTCTCAGAGCAGGAAGCAGGTCTGATTTACAGAGTACTTATAAGTTCCTCCTGCCAAACATCTCACACCTTCTTAGTGAAAAGTTGCCAAAAACCACATCGTAGTCAGTGTGAGAGCTGACACAGGTGAGGGGCATTCCTGAAATATTCTGTTCAATATATTCATCAATGACCTGGATGAAGGGATAGAGTGTACCATCAGCAAGTTTGCTGATGACACAAAACTGNCTTTTTAGTCTGGAGAAGAGAAGGCTAAGAGGGGATCTCATCAATGCTTATAAATACTTAAAGGGAGGGTGCTGGGAGGATGGCACCAGTCTTTTTGCAGTGGTGCTCAGTGATAGGACAAGAGGTAACGGGCACAAACTTGAACATAGGAAGTTCCATCTGAACATGAGGAGGACCTTCTTTCCTTTGAGGGTGGCAGAGCACTGGAACAGGCTGCCCAGAGAGGTGGTGGAGTCTCCAACTCTGGAGACATTCAAAACCAGCCTGGACGTCGCCCTGTGCAACCTGGTCTAGGTGACCCTGCTCTGGCAGTGGGGTTGGACTAGGTGATCTCCAGAGGTCCCTTCCAACCCCTGTGATTCTGTGAAATTGACAGCACACCAGGGGACAGCTGGGGTTCATTTTCCTCACTGTTGGCCACAGGGGTTAATGTAATTCTCTCCTGTTGCTATTTCTTGGCTTCAGGTGGATCCAGTCCCTTCCCCATGACCTACTTGCGCATGAATTTCTCGTGACTCAGTTGGGAAGATCTAGGCCTTGTGCAAAGAGGAGGTATCGTCACAAACCAAAACACACAGGGAGTAACAGGGAGCTAGTAGAAGGGAAGTGGGGCGTGGGAGGAGAATAACAGGAATATGTCCTTGTCGTACGTAACCTAGTTCTGCATACAGCTGGATACCTCAAACTATGGGAGTTGTGCATAATATCTTTCTCTCTACCAAAAGCCCATACTGATTTATGGGGATAATCTCTACTTCATATTTATCTGAAACGTCTTGTGATAATGACTACATAGCAGGAGCCAGACATGAGAGACAAAAATCCAGGCTACCACTATCTTTTACAGACTCTGTCCTGTGCTACATTTTTGTAGGCAAGTACATCAATCAGTGTACACCTTCAAAATGCCTGTAATTTTGCTGAAAATTTATGTTTCCAGGATTGTTTTCTTGGAACATGCTGAATCTCAGAAGTAACACTCACACAAATATTTAGATAATTCAGGAAATGTCAGAGTGGGATAGCACTGAGAATGAACCCTGGGATGTTTTTAGGCTGTTCCCGAGCTCCAACGCTTTTCTGCTACTCTAGCAACATCACTTCATCTTTCTTTTCTATACTTCAAAATATGAAATACAACATAGCTTTTTTTTTCCTCTAACAGCCTAAGGCATTGTTATATGGATCTAAGTCATCTTCACCTCTTGAAGTATTAACAAACTAGATTTGGATATCATTCATAATTTATGTTGTTTGCATAGTGAACCATATTTAATCCTGGAATGCATTATAAATGCATCTTGCTAAACCTCTGAAAGATTTATAATGATGAGGAAATTATTCATTTGGGATAGCTGGTAATGGTTTTTATTGTGCATTAAATCTGAATCACAGCAGTGTTATAGGTGAATTTGGCCTAAAATCTGTGCCTGCTTTCCCAGAAAAGGATAGAGAGGACAGGAACATTAAGGAAGATATATAACATCCACTCCAGGATAAACTTACAAGCCTTTTAATTTCAGGATTTTAGAAGTTCTTCCTTCTTTTCGATGTGATTCATTTATGCAATATTAAAAGCATTAGAAAATGTGTTGCAGAAAATGCTCTCACACAAAGGCACAAAAAGCTTAATTAATGCTAGTCTTAGTTTTGTATCAAGATGCTCTGCTGAATCCTACAGTTTCTGTAGTTGAATAAACAGGAGCATGAACACTTCCACATATTCACATTCTTGGTGTACTCCTCCTGCAAAGATCCATCCTGAATTCCTGCAGCTCGTGTCCACATCTGGTTGAGAATAGTGTTTTGCTTTCTTTGACAGTCTTTCTCATCTTGTTTTTTGACTTCCACTAGAATGCTTAGTGCAAGAATTCAGCATCGGGATCTGAAAGCTGCAAAGTATTGATAAACTTCCAAAGACATGTGGATAAAGAAGGGAATCTTGGGCAAGAGTTGTGTCAATAACTTTTAAAGGGCTTGCATATTTAAAGTAACACAGAGGTGCACTTGTATTTAAATGTCTGTGAGCATCATAATTTGAGAAGGGCACCTGATCAGCTGACTGTGTTCAGCATTTCTGGCCAGCATTTCTGGCCAAAGTACTGGTCTTTACTTTCTTGCTTTTGGTGTCATGGGCATGCTTGGGACAGTTCACTGAATGAGCTGAGGTTACTGTTGGAGCTGTCTCTTAGAGCCCATGGAATTGCTGAAGTTTCACATGAAATTATTAAGACTTAAAATAAAACATTAAGACTGTCCCTGACTTGTCCCTTCTACACCTTCAGGAACCTGCAGAGTAGAGGTGTAAGCACCACTGCATGAAAGGAGACCGTGGTGAGGCACAGTTAGGGTGAGCTCCCAAATTTGTAAAGACTGGATGGCTGTCATTCACAGCTTGGTTCAGTAATAACCCTTCCAGATAGCAGTAGACTATGCAAAAAAGTTATGATTTTTCACTGCTGATAAAACATCTGGCCATCTATTACTGAATCTGGCTAAAATAGTAACATTTTGGATTATACAGCAGTTGAACCGCAATGGATTGTATGTCAAGAAGGGTGGGTCATTGAGAACTCTGGCATTAAAACTTCTGTCTGTTCCAATTAACGGACAAATGTCAGAGGCTTTCACCACATAGAGCACCTACATTTGTTGGACAGTAGGCAATGAGCAGAAGTTCAGGAACAGGAAATTCCACATGAATACAAGAAAACACTTTTTTTTACTATGACAGTGGTCAGACACTGGCACAGGTTGCCTCGAGTAGATGTGGGTGGAGTCTCCATCCATGGAGGTACTCAGAACTCAACTGGACACAGTCCTGGGAAGCCTGCTTCAGCTAGACTTGCTTGAGCCGGGAGTTGGACCAGGTGGTCTCAAGAGATCCCTTCCACCCCCAGCAATTCTGTGATTGTTTTTTCCTTTAAATAGTGCATCATCCAGATCTGTATTTAAGCTGTTGCAAGGCACAATTTGTGCTTTTCCTGCCCTATTTTTCAAGTCTGTGTGCTGCCATTTCACTTATAACGAGTTCATAGAAATGAAAGAATAAAAAAGTAACTTTTAATAATCACTGTTCAATTAGAAATGTCATTTAAGTTTGAGCCATAGTAAGTGGTGTTGTACTCAGCGTGTGTTGCTGGTATGATCTTCTCTACTTCTTCATGGTGAATTTGTCAAGTCATGAGTGAACGAGCCTTGGGTTAGGATGTCCCAGTCTGAACACATTAATCTTTGAAGGCTTTAGGACTATTAGGAGTTTTAGGAGAGACAGGTGGAGTAGACTGTATTGGACTTAAATTGGTTGTGAGAACAGTGTAGGTGTGGGTGCTTTTTTAATCAGCATTGGAGCTGATTGTAGTTAACATAAAGGAGGCAAGGGAAATGACCCTGGGCATTTGGGAATATTACAGTTAGAGCTAAATAAACCAGACTAGATAGTAAATGCAGGTGTTAGCTGCAAATTATGTCTTGCTGTTAAAAATGTCTAGCTGTTAAAACGCAATGCTCTACCTGCTGATTTTTTTTGTATTGTCTGGTGTGTGAGGATTATATTCCAGAATACTAAATGTCCAGAAACTCATTCTTGGGTGCACCCTGTGCAAGCAAAGAGTAGTGGCTAGTTAATCTGTTAGTATGAAATTAGCAGATAAGTTTATCCGTATTGCTACTCTACTTGCATATGTGTCTGTATGCTAAAGTC
Source organism: Burhinus bistriatus (assembly GCA_013397275.1). Classification (NCBI taxonomy): domain Eukaryota; kingdom Metazoa; phylum Chordata; class Aves; order Charadriiformes; family Burhinidae; genus Burhinus; species Burhinus bistriatus. Next base: position 73,170 of record VYXH01003984.1, on the reverse strand, counting down.
AGTCACTTTTGTTGTTTTAAAAACGAAACATGAAAGCTCTGATTTAGGTTGTATTACTGACATCTGGCTGTATGATTTTACATCTCATGTCAGCTCACTCCCTCTCTTCAGTATGATAGTGTGGGAATAATAGTATCTGACTGATCTATATGTATGTATGTGCTTCACTTAAAATACAGATGAATTGGTGTATAAGTTCTGCGAGAGGATAGTCTTAGAGGTAATTCTGGAAATATACTTCACTCAAGAACTTCACCTTTCTGATTGCAGAAGGATACAATGATAGGACTTTGTTTTATCTTGGGAAGACTGATAAAATATTAGAAAGACATATTTTGCTGGTGCATTTATCCAAGAACATTGTATCTTGTATTTGCATGGCTTTTGTTCATTTTCTGTACCAAATATGTGCAAGTGGTGGGAAAAATAATAGAACTGTTGTCCCCGTTGTTCAGGAACAGTGGTACAGAATATGAAAACCAAGTTACAGAATGTGCTAACTTCAATAGATCCTATGGCATTCAAAGAGGTTCATTGTTCTTTATAACTACTAGTTGGTGCTTCTACCTCTTATGTTGAAATACTTTTTAAAATGCTGCTGGTGCACTGTGTATTCTAAGGCAAAGTCACGTGTTTTAGTTGTTTAAAGAAAAAACCAACAAAAAACTCAACAGGAAACCTGTGTTTGGAGGTAGCACTCTGCCTTGTCTGATCCCTAAAATAAATTGGCGTGCTTCATTTTAAAAGCAGGATCACGTGAAGGTGAGAGCTATGAGACGACTGGTGACCTTAGTGTAGTGTATCTGTCTTTCTGCTATGACTTATTTAGCAGTACTTTATAACCGACATTCTAAGACTGCACCTTTTCTGGGGCAGGGATAATTAAGAACAAGGGTATGTCAAAAAACATTTAACCCGGTTACAAATGCAGGATTTAATCAGAGTACACCATGCTCCCATCCTGCAATCAGTGATAACCTTACTTGCACAGTGAAGATGGGAAGATTCGTGATTCCATTCGAGAGAATATTCAGATAGTTAAATATGTGGCTGGTGTCATGTCCGTAAGAATACTGAAATTAGGAAATGAGCTACACCTGATTCAGTGTACTTTAAATAATTGGTCATATAACAAAAAAATGGTCTGAAGATGAACCGAGTCAAGTAAGTTGATAACAAATGATGGAGCATCTTGCCTATGACCGTAAGTTCTCCATATATTTGTTTCTTTTGTACCTTCTTAAAGTATGTGAATTAGTAATAAGCAATCTCTTGATGTGCCCATGTTTATTGATAAGTGTAAAGCATAAATTCTCAGGGGTGCAGAGGAGCTTGCACGTGAAAAGGGAAGAGCAAAAACCCAGCTTCCCCCAGTAACTTAAACCTTATGAGGATGGCTTTAACTTGAGCATTAGATTTTTAAGCAGCTCGATATTTGGCAAAGAACAGATACACAGTGGTCAATTACATGTGCTTGTGGAAGGCTTGCCATCTGCTTTTTAAAACATCACTTTGGCAATAAAAAGGGAGGAAGCGCTTGAGCGTGTGTCATCTTTCCCGGATGTAAGCACCTGGTTTGAATGCTTCACTTCTATCCCATACCTAACAGCAGACGACATAACTATCCTGACATGCGTGTTCAACAGTATGCGACATTTATTTCCTGTACAGTTTTAATGTCACTCTTCTCCCTTTCTTATATGTGGACTTCATAATTTTATTTGGGACAACAAAGTTTCTGTGTTCTTTTCTAACATAGAGTCCAACAAATACAGTTGTGGCAGTTTTCGACCCTATTCCTTTTTCTCATTTACTTTTGCTTTTCTTCCTTCTCTTCCCCTTTCATTTTGGGCCTACACAAAATAGCTACTGCTGATTTTTTAAAATAAAAGTGTTTCCAGATAATAATTCTGTATGCACTGAGCCCTCCTGCATATTTTACTGATGGGATCCGCTTTAATTTCACATCTGTTGCTATGGAGCTGTGTAGATTTGTTTACTTGACCTGCCAGCACAGGGAGTTATTAAAGACTTGGTCGCCATGGGTACGGAGGACCAAGATGTGCTTTGAGGGGAGATGAACATACACATCTCGCCCTCCAGGAGCAAGGATGCCATGTCTGGGTTCAAGCCCGTGCTACCCTCAAAGCTTGCATCCTAGAGTTGAGCATGGAGGGGCATCACGCTGTGAAGGTCTGGTGTGTTGTAGCAGTCAGTGCTGTGAGGTCTGTAAGGTGAGGTCTGGTGGATGGTGGTGGGGTGGAAACCGCTGTTGAGGGGGTCTGTCATTTGCATAGCCCAGGCCCCCCCAGCTGGACATGCTTCAGAATGTTTGGATCTCCATGGCAGTTTTCATAGAATCATAGGATGGTTAGAGTTGGAAGGGACCTTAAAGATCATCTAGTTCCAACCCCCCTGCCATGGGCAGGGACACCTCCCACTAGATCAGGTTGCTCAAAGCCCCATCCAACCTGGCCTTGAACACTTCCACGGATGGGGCATCCATAACTTCTCTGGGCAGCCTATTCCAGTGTCTCACCACCCTCATAGTAAAGAATTTCTTCCTCCTAATAGCTAATCTAAATTACCCTCTTGCAGTTTAAAACCGTTGCCCATTATCCTACTGCTACACTCCCTGATCAAAAGTCCCTCCCCATCTTTCCTGTAGGCCCCTTTTAGATACTGGAAGGCTGCTATAAGGTCTCTTGGAGTGGTCCGTCCCAGTTGGATCAACAGACCCAGCGCAGCCAGTAGATCCCGTTGGAGCTCCTCTGTCTGGCATAAATCCCTCGGTATTGGTGATCCAGAAGAGGTGAAATTTGAATCTACAGGTCTCCTTAAATGACCTTCAGGAGCTGTGGGCTGCGGCTGGGGACTGGCTGTCTTTCTCTGGTCCGATGACCGATCCCATTGCTCACAGGAGGTGGAACAGCCTTAACGGGTGAATCTGGCATTTCCCTTCTTCAGGGGGTTATGGGAGTGGTTTCTGAAGTGAGGGAGATGTGAATTCACGGTCTTGAGCCGAGTTGGATAGAGTAGAGACGGCCTGTAATTTTTCTGACCTCAATACCGTATCTATAATGTAGTTGTAATCATCTCTGCCTTAGTGGACTAAGGTCCTATTTTGTTTCAAAGAGATAGAATGAATAAAATTAGTGAATCTAGTGTGCGGTCTTTCTCACCAAATATATAAGCATTTACTTTAGGGTAAGGTAAACAGTACCTTGAACTCACTGGTTATACTGACTAACTCTTCATTGACTGAAAATGGGACCAAGGTTAGCTTGGACATGGGTGTCTACATTAGAGACATCCACGTTTAGTCAGATGAATCCCACCCCCGTCTCCTGTGTTCCTCATCAAGTCTCTGACAACTCTGCTGTTAGCCCTTATTGAAGCCAAGTACAGTCTCTGTCTCTTTTATTTCTCTTTTTTAGGAAAAAAAAAAAAAAAAACCAAAAACCAGGAAAGTCAGTCTTAGACATTCAGTTGTGGAAGAAGGTTTGTGTTTAAAGATCACATATGGATCTTCAAATAGGTCTAATTAGATGCCTTTTCCTCTTCTGTACATCCCTGATAAGTGTAGGCACTCTCTGTTTCGGAGGACCGCTGCCCAAGGTGCCTGGTATTGCACAGGGAGATTCTGTATCTCATTTCACACTGTGAATTCACCGGAATGAAGTATTTTTAGGACATAAGCTAACTAAATCACACTGAAGTGAAGAAAGTGCTCTGTAACTTCTGAGAGATAATACTGGAATATAATCAGAATATAAATATTTTGAGCAAAAGTTGCTTAGAAAGTTAGGTAAAAATTATTAGCATAACGCTGTTTTTGTAGTTTGGATTTATATATATTTTAGATTTAAACTTTGAATTTAAACAAATTCGCTTGAATTGATGTGGAAAACTTGTTCAAATAGCCAAGGATTTCTTTCAAATGAGAACAGGCAAAGTAGCAGCTACGAAGAGTGTTTTAGCTTTAAACCCAAATCTACAAGTTCCTGATAAATTAAAATGACCTAGAAAAACAATTTTTTAATTCTGTGTCACAAATTTTGTAATCTGCCTCTTCTAAAAAATTATTGTATGTGTTGCTTAGTAGAGATGTAGGGAATTAGTGGTTGGGCTGTGGCCTCTCAAGACATATATCTCTTTTTGTTCAGAAGATTCTCAGGCTGCAGCAAGCACCCAGATGTCACAGTGAAAATGGAGGATCGAAAAAAGAAGCCAGCAAGTTGCAATGGAGGAATTGGCAAGTAAAAGGTGAAAGCCTGAGTCCCACCTGTCCTAGATAATGGCCTGCCCAGCTGTGGGCTGGTGGCATAAGGCCACCTGCAATTCAGGGTCTTGGGCACAAATCTTCCGTGGTTAGGTACTTATCTCCTTCCTCGCAAAGAAAAATAAATAAATACAAGGAGATCCCTGTTACTTAGTAAAGGGAAAAGAAACTTACACTTAGATCTGTTTGCGCCTCTTTTGGAGGCTAGACTTGAGCAGAAAGGAGAGGAGTGCCCTAATACAGGGCTGCTGGGCAGGCTGAGGGGATGCAGGCAGTGTGCTCCCAGGGCAGCTGTTCCACTTCGGATAATTCAGTAACTTTTATTGGGGGTTTGAAGCCAAGTTCCAAGCAGGCACACCATAACTCCTTTCTCTCTCTCTCTCTGGCCTATTAATTGTCCCGATACTGCTCCAGATGTACAGAAAGTGGGACAGCTACCAGTAAAGCGAGATTCTCGCCTGAGGATGCCTGCAACCTTGAGCTTAGCCTTGCGCTCGGTCCGTGAGAGAGCCGCGGCTCTAACTGCAAATCGGAGTGAGTAGGGGGTGCGGATATGGGACTTTTGCAGGCAGTGCCCAGGCTGATGGACAGGGTGGACCTGTGCCAGCCAATTCATCTTCTAGCTCCAGTTGCCTTTTGATAGAGATGCAGGTCTCCTGGGGATGGTGGGGACGGGCTCCCGCATCCAGAAAAGATGGCTGAGTGCCTGGCATAAGAAGGGCACTGGGGTCTACAGGTCAGACTTGAGGCAGGTGTGGGAGATGGCAATAGCTGCAATCTTTAGTGAAAACAAAATTCTTTTTATATATTCAAGCAGGTTTTTTTTCTCTTCTCTGCTAATCCAGAGTGGAATATGAGCCAAAAAAGAGAAACTGATGCTATACACACTGCACACTCTTAACTATTTGTTTTAAAATATGTGTGAGGTCAACCTAGAACATGCTTTGCAATTTGTGTCTTTACTGCAGTGAATTTTCTGCTCCTCCTGGCTGTTTTCTGTGGTTTTCAGCCTGCTTCACCTCCAGAGAAAGTAATACCATGCATATGAAAGAAGCCATTATGAATCTTCCCTTAGGAGATTTTTTTTTGGTGCCCTGCTTTTAAATTACATTCTGTATTATTTATGCCAATGTTTAAAATAGCTTTTTGATTCTCCAGCTAAAGTATTCTGAACCTACTCCAGCTACATTTTACTATGCACAACTCCCACCAACCATCAGTTTTTATTTCAACTCATTTTTCATGAAATAACCCGCATCGCAGCCAGAATCCTGTGTTACTGTTACATGGTTTTCTTTACCATTTTCCAGCTGTATTGCTCCTCCTCATTATAAACAGTGTTGCCAGTATTTATTTTTATCTTAGAATACACAAATTGCATTCTCTTAATCTCCCTTCATAAACAGTGCCCTGTAATCCTGTTATCATTATTGTTGACCTTTTTTGGAATTCCTCCAGGTTATTAATGCCTTTTTAATGAGAATCTTGGGATTTAAACTGTTTTCTGAGCAATGTTTACTCAAGAATTGACAGATTATTTCCTTTTCTATTTTCCTTTACATCCCGTATTTCTTTTTTGTCTGACATCTTATTAGGTTCAAAGTGGAACTATGCAAATAACTGATTTGGGGGTTTGCTGCCAAATCAAAACACCAAAGAAAACCTTTGTCTTAGACTGAACAAAGACGAAATTCAATCTAAAATATTTAGAATGTTTGGGGAGATTTTTTAATGTTTTTACCCCCTTTTTAAAAGAAGAAAGAAATTTGACAGTTTTCAAAATTAAAACATCATTTCAAACAGAAAGTAGAAAATTCTGGGTTTCCATTTTCTGGCCACGTTTGACTTCAAATCATAAATAGTTTCAGTGTTCTCTGAATTTTGTTTTTTTGGTGACCAGATTACTATGTAAAAGTTTTTGTTTTCCTCAGAGTGATTACTTTACATACTTTTTGAGCGGTTTTGGGCGGATACGTCTATATATTCCTTGTGCTTATATATCTGTATTTATACGTAGGTAGGAAAGCTAAGGGAATGTATTTTAGTCATGTAAATCTCATTTATGTGTTTTTACTGTGGTATAAAGACAGCAGGTAAGTTGGTGGTTACTGGGCTCAAAAGTGGAAGCTTGAGCATAAACAACTAAGCAGGTCTTTGCAGATAGCGGATGTATTTTGAACACTTGGCCTGTTTAAGCAGTGGTATTTCACTTGCTTTTATGTACCTAGATATCTAAATCCTGGTGAAACTGTGTTTTAGATGTCTTCACTCTGTTTTGGTTCTCACTTGAAGTCACGACTCGGAGCTCAGGAGGAGCCTAGGAGAAAAGAGAAATGCACGTCCGGTCCCTGTTCCAATAAATAAGCCAAAATTAAAAAAAAACATAAAATAAAACCCGGCAGCCAGAAGAGCAACTAGATAGAGGTTGCCCAACTTTGCCCAAACCTCTAGATTGTAGAGGTCAGTTTTCTCAGGTGTGTTGGGTGCAGGGGTTGGGTAGAGTCTCCTGATGGAGGTGGGAGCTGTGGGAAATTCAGGCCTGTTTGGATTCCCCCATGTAGCAGGGGGTAATGAAGACAGGCAGGCATCCTAAATTGGGTGGATTTACAGAGGAGCTGGAGAGGGGCATGAGAAGCTGAGAGGAGGGGAACTCTGTCTCCTCCTCCGGTTCTTACTGCTGGATGCGGTGCGTGTCCCTGGTGGTGTGGTGGGGAGATGATGTGCAGTCTCCTCCCAGTTCAAAGCTAGATCTGGCCCTGCAAGTAAGTCCCAGGTGGATCCTTTCTTTCCCCAGTAAAGCAGACAGCAGAAGAGAGCTTTCCTTGGGCTGCTTTTGTGTGGACCCTGATGTATTTGGTATAGTGTGAAACACCCACCCCTCTGGGAGCTGGGGACCTGGCATCCTTTCATAAATCCAGCCTCCAGCCCCTGCAAGGTGGACATCACTTCCCCAAGGAACTTGAAATATATTGCCTTTAATGTGACATAACAAGATAGTAAACCTACTTTATAACAGCCTATCTTATATATACCATTACATAAAATGTATTTAAAGGAAACAAAAATTCTGCTGGATTTGTTTCGTATTTTATTAGTATTACAAGCCTTGTCTTGCTTTCATGCTGAGAAACTTCATTACAGGTCTCTGTTCCTCCCTTCTGAAATTCTGTAAGTAATAGGAAGCTGTTGGCTTTTGAAATCTGGGCAGGCTGTGACTGTTTGCTAGAGTTGGCAGAATACAGTGTGGCCGCAAACCCACAAGGATTAATAAGCTGAAAAAGCACAGGCTTCTTGTCTGTCATTTGTGCTTCTTAATGGTAAGAGTGCTATTGGGGAAAAACAACAGCAAATGATAGCAGTCATAACTTGAAATGCATTGCCCTCAGACCTACCTTGGCTTTATCACTGTAAAAAATATCGTTTAGGCAACCAATCAATATACTGGGTAGGGTTTTACTCTTCTTTTCAATAGATGACACAAACTCTATTAGTTTTTTGTAATCATTTCAACATGTGTGTTACAGTTAATACTGATTAGCTTATGACAAATTTTGCTTTTCATCCTGGGACTGCAGGGTTGTTTAGTTAGTTACCTCCTAGATATGTTTCTCGTTCCAGTATTTTTCTCTTCCCTGTTGAAAACATGTCAAACTGATTTAAAATGTTTTATGCACGTTATAATGAAAACCATATGTCTTATATTAAGGGTGACTGTGCAAAAACTTTCAGCTGAATCAGGCTTAGCATGTGATTTCATGCATTTGCATGTATGCTGTGAACGCGTGCCTGTGCAGTTAACTGCTGTGCACCAGCCAGCCTCTCTCCTCCTCGTGCATGGGAACCAGATTTAGGAGATGTGGAGGGGGCCTCTGAAAGCCCTTTGTTAAACTTCTGACATCAACGTGACGGGAGGGCTGGGATGATTTCCCAGTCTGTGATCCATTTGCTCCCTTTCTGTGTACTGCTAAGTCATCCCTGCCAAAGATGACATTTTCCAGCTCCTAAAAATACTTCTGACCAGCCTACCCATTTCCCTTCAAGCAGACCAAATAGTACTGCCAGGTACATGAAAAACCTCCTGAGGTGACACTGCGTGCTTCCTTATAAAAAATACTTGTCTGTAGGTGGATTTACACGTACATTTTATAAAACTGTCATATGCAAGTTTAATATCGTGTAGTTTTTGAACCTCCAGTCTCAATGTTTCTATTAAGGTTGGTGTAGCAAAGTAGCATCCTTCCGTCTCTGATCCAAAGAGCCTTTCTGTTTGAACAGGAAGATAAATTCCCCAGACTGTTCCCTTCTGCTCCGTGAACATATGTTCCCCCTGACAAAGGTCATTTCAGGCTGAGAAGAGAAAATTTATGGGAGCCATTTTTAAGGTGTTGTTAGAACAGCTCAAACTGCATATAGAAGCACAAAAAATAATTAGGTCAGGCTGATATCTGTATGAAGAATCTCCTTAAGATACATAAAGCAGAAACAAAAAAAAACAAGTTGCAGTGCTTTTTGTCTGTTCCAACATCCTCTTGTGGCTGCTCTACAAACCCATGAATTAAAATCAATTAAGAAAAACACAAGCCCAGATTATAGTGATATGCAGAATATACATGATGGCTCTCAGCCAATAGCAGTAATTAGTTTGTAGTGACTGTGTTTTTAGAGAAGAGCTTGATTGATTGTGGTTTCACAGCATACACAAGTCACATTCTGTATTCATTTTGAGATCTGCAGTGCTTACAATTTGCATTAATGTAGTTCAGATTACTACCAAAACTGTAGTATTAAGATGAGATCAGAAAACTGCTTGATGAGATAAATTTTGATTATTTCATAACAAACCTTCTTCCAAAGTAAGAAGAGGAAGCAAGCAAAATAAGCAGAAATCGAGATAAGTAATTAGTTTAGATCACACAACCAGCAGTCTGAGTTGAGGAGACCATTTGTAAAACTGAGTTTAGATCCAAATGCAGGGAAGCAGGATCTGTGTTGCAGTTTGTCCCTGAAGTCTTCCGTCTGGTTTTGGAAGTCTCCTCACCCAGCAGGTTTGAACAATTTATGGAGAGTCACACTGAAAGTTTCTCTCCACATCCCCTCGGACTGTATCTTTGCCAGCTGCCCAAGTTAGCAGCTGTTACTGCACTGTACAATCAGCTGAAACGTGATTAACAGATTTGTTTGATGAGGGAGCACTGGCAAGCAGTCGGGTGGACGTCCACTGAAGAGCGGGGAGTGATGGCTTCCTTGACCAGTGCAGTGGGATAGTGGAGGGGATGCCTGTTGGTACCCTTAGGATTGACCATGCCAGGCATTGCTGTGCCCAACTCCTCACTGTCGTTCTGGGAGCAGAACTCACAAGTCTGAGCTCAATGATCAAACTGCATATAAAATCAGAGGGGATGGTTAAGTACTAAAATCCAAGATTCGCAGCAGAGGGCATGCCAGGCAGGAACACCCCTCCACCAGTCCACAGGAGATGCCAGAGAGGAGTGCCCGTCTCCCAGACTTAGCCACCTACTTGGAGTCCTGAGTGTGCCCTCGTGCGTGCCTTGAACCCTGACCCTCCCTACTGGAGCTAGACCGTCTCTGTGAGTGCAGGCAACCAGCGCCTTTCATTCCTTTGCAATATGGCCGGCACTGGTGCTACCACCCTGTTCGGTGTTGCAGCTGAACAGTTAGAGCTTGAGGAAAAGGTCCAAGTTCAGTGCCCTCCTTAGACTAAAGGAGTTCAAATCCACACCTCTCATAAGGGTTCCTGAACCACTGCGACCTACTGGGCATCCTCAGCTGCCTCCACTGACTCTAGGCCTCATGGTGGTGGAGAGCGTGAGACATGGACAGAGGTGGAACATGTGGGAGCAGCTTGTGTCGCCCAAAGACTAGAGCAGTCCACGTGGAGGAGAGTTCTGTGTCCTGTTCCTTGCTCCCAGGATTTTATCTGCTTTTACCCAGTTACTGTTTGGTGGCAAATAAAATAGTAAGTCCAGTATCAGTCTCACGTATAGTAATAGTCGAAGAAATAATAAACCGAAGGTCAGAGACTGCAACCAAAACCCATTGTCAGCTGTGGGCTTGATACTGTGAATCGAGTATGTTTCCCACTAGGAGACTTTGCCCTCAAAATGGGTCATTTTTAAGGGTGTCACCTGAAGAAAAGCCTGAAATGCTAACGCAAGACTTCATCACTTCTTTGCAGCTTCTTTTTCTTGCATTTGTCAGTGCATGCGAGCAGCGTGGTTTCCTTTCCTAGATTGCTTGTGGTGTGCGAAAACAATCTTGCAGGAACAACCCTGGAAATACACTGCTTATGTTGTTAAAGTTTGGAACTAGACGTGTAGCTGTGAGTTAACGGTTTCAAGATAAATGAAACCAAATCTCTTAAAAATACAGGTCCTTTCAATAGTGGGCGTTACAACTGAATTCTCTCTACTTTTCCAGCTGCTTCTAATGGCCTTGCTGGAATTTTTTACACAGTCAGGCCCTATCTCTTCCCCTGGGCTCTCTAAATAAAGCTATCTACGAGGACAGCATGCCACTTACTCCTCTAGTTGCTGCACCGGAGTTGGTGGACATATATGCATATTTTGGTCTCTGCTGTATAACAGGATGTTTTTGAAGGCAAGGAAGCTCGGCAAATTTAAGTGCTTTACATTTCGAGGACAAACTGTCTCTGTCAGCACTGTTTTATTTACAGCTCTGTTTCACTGGGTGACTATATGCAAAACCTAGCATCAAGAGTGATAGATATATATAAAGAGGTCATGTTTATGGAGTCAGAAGATAGGTAAGCTCTGTGGTTTATGTCCTTCAGCAGCTATGAAACAGTGGTGAAGTTGCAAATAGGAAAGACTTACACAAAAAGACTAAATTTTAATAAGCTCATATGCATCCTGAATGTTGGGAATCCAGTTCTGCTGCTCAGCTGTCAGTATTCCTGCCACAGATATTACTTGAACTTCTTCCTTTTTTCCATATTTTAATCTCACTATTTAGATAGCAAATGGGCAATCAAATGCACACAAGAAAGTCTGAGCTTTATTCATATAGAAGGAAAAAGATTAAATGTTAAAGTGCAAGCAAAATTTTAATATTGAGGCCAGAAGACCATACAACAAGGTATCCACCCATCTGTAATGGCTAGACACACCAGACTGGGATGCCATACTCTAGGTGTGCATGTGGGGTTATTGTGTGACTCTGTGTAAGAAATGTGTGTGTATGTACTGTCTCTGTATACATACATGATGTGGTATTTCTGTGCTTGCATACTGTCCCAGTAGGCCCAATACACCTATTCTACCCTACCCGTAAAAGCTGTGAATGCAATGTGTGATACGGTCACTGTACTGTGTCATTATCCTTGCAGTATGGCTGAGGCAGTGCCAAGAGCAGAGTCAGAATTGAGGCTTTTCTACACCCAAAAGGCAGGTGCGATGGCTGCGCTGCACGAGCGGGATAAATATGCACCAGTGCCAGCTGGAGGCATACTGGCCCCTGCACGGGCAGCTCTTTTTCCCTCTCCTCAATCCCGCCCCAAAATTTGTAATTGCATCACATGCAGGATGGGAAATTTGCCCTTGAGTAGTTAGTAGGAGGTTTCCCAGCTGATTCCCGTGCTGCGGCAGGTCAGCGTTAGCTCCCTGAGCAGTGGTCCCCGACCCCCGGCGCAGATGAGCAGACGCATCTGCCAGACCGTCACTGCCCGCCCTGCCTGGGTTGTGCCGGCACTCCTTGTCGCAGGCACGGGGTCGCAGGCTTCCTTCTCCTCCCCTCCATGCCAGCTGGAGCTAGGTGACTGCCGCGGTGCTGTCAGGGCAGCACGGAGGCTAAAAGGCAGCAGAAAGCATGATGCTGTCTGCAGCGTGCTCTTAGCTCGGTGCTGGTGCCCATCGAGCAGTAAAATGCAAGGATGGCGCTAGATGCTGCACAATTTCACTCCTGCTTCTCAGATACCCCTTCTAGGCAAGGAGCAATCCCGGAAAATATTACAGTACTTTGTTGGCCATCCTTGTGTTGTTCTTCCCATTGCACAGAGCAGTGCACAGCTCCATTCCCGTGGCGTGGGAGTGCTGCCTGGAGGCAGCTGTGAGGCAAGGGGTGGCCGGAGCGACGGGTCTCCCAGCATCAGATGCTGTACGTGCGGCACAAGCGTTTCCACCAAAGCATATTCCTGAGTTGGCCTGCCTGCCAGCAGGCTGTTGATCTTGTGACACCGAGTGGCTGCAGCGTGGAAGAATATGTATGAATGAATTTCAAATGAGGTGCCGCTGAAGCCAGTGGCTCAGCATGTGGCGTCTTTTGCAGGAAAGGGTGGGTGAGACGGTCTTCTTGGGCAAGGAAGTCTCAGATCAGGGCAAAACAAGTGTTATGGCCACTGAGGACAAAGCAATATGTTTTTGAGAAACGTCGACCTCTGTCATGGTTAACGCTGAATCGGCAGGCTGTTCTGGGGCTTACGTGTGTGAGCTTCTGCAATCACATTGTCACAGCGACAAAAATAGTCAACAGGGTCCTTAGGGAGCTGTCAGCCTGTAGAACGGTGTTAGGAAGGATGAGAGGCCGTGTTCAGCTCCTGCCCATATTGCTGCTAGGCAAGGAGTTTCACCTCTTTGTAAAGACATTTGTAAGACAGAAGTCCCGTTTACCCAGGAGAGTATGTTGAAATTGATATTATATGGATAGATGCCATGTTATTTTGCTTAGAGATGTCTACCAAATAGGAGAAAATATTTTTTAAAGTATCCTAGTAACATTGCTGTTGAGCTCTGCTACATGCAGAGCTGGCTTAAGCATAACTAACACACTTGGAACAGATACTAGCGGTGACCCCTTTAATTTATAAAATGTTCTCGGAGATCCTATAAATAGCCACATGCCTAATTTTAAGCATAAGTAGTCTCCTGTGCTCAGTGTTAAACTGGTGTATAGCTGTTATCAGAATTGGGGCCAGAAAGGTTAATTTGTGCTTTGCAGACACAGTTCCTGGTCTCAGATGCAGTTCAGTCTTTCGGAAAGCTCAGCCTTTGAGGTGGTTGCGTCTTCAGGCTCTGCTGACTCTCACCGGCAGTGCCTGGCAGGGCAGCCCTTCCCAGACCTGCGCTCCAAGCCAGGCGGGTCAGGGAGAGGCTATTATTAAGCCTTGCTTCCTTGAAATGCTTTCGATAGCGAGAGCTGATTATGATGTTGTCTACTTAACCAGAGATGAGCCTCAGCTAGGGCTCCTGCTCTCTGTGCCGCAGCCAGGACTTGGCTCTGGAAAGCTGTTGGCATCTTGCAAGAGCAGGAATGTTCTGGGGGTCCGAGCACCGGAGGTATGAAATCTGTGCAATGTGTTTACCTGTTCGGGTCTTGCTTGGAAAAGTAAATTTGGGAGTAGTGCGATGCTGAGACAGTATTTGGTGTTAGTCTTGTAATGGGAGTGTTTTGTTTATCGGGAAAACTCTGTTGCAGCTTTGAAGATCAAGTCCCACGGTCATTTTGCTTCCCCAAGGAGAGGGTCACTGACATCTGCATCTGTAGACACGATATAAATACTCTGTGAAGCAAAGCGGCTTTGCTGCTTTCCCTCCCTCCCCTTGCAAACTTGCACTTTGGTTACAGCTGTGGCAACTCAAGTGTGATTATCAGGGATGTCGTAGTGGGTATGGAGTCGGCTGGAGGGGGGTTACCCTTTTCAAGAGCTGGGCTGTGCATTTCAGCGCTTTGACATCAGGCAGAGGAACATCTGGGCTGGGCTGAACCAGAGGCGTGGAGAAACGGGGGCTGATCCCGATGCTGATCCCGGTGGGGTGGGGAAAGTATTGGGTTAAATCCCAACACATCTGATCCGAACACAGGTTGCTAAGGGCTGCCAGATGGTAAGGATGGCTGCTGGATGCCTCATCATCTTTGAGGCTGTGAACACAGGCTCCAACAAGGCCTTTTCTCCATCCCGGGTATTCAGGGGTGCAAGACATGTCCGGCAGCTCTGCCAAGGATTTAAGAGAGATTGTGCACCTGAAGGTTTGTTTATCTGCCACGGCAGGGACGATGGTAGCTGCAGCTGCATCTCCCCCTCGTGGAAAAGGTAGCAAAAATGGGATTTTGGTAAACCTGCAGCTGCTGGCCATGGGTGTCTGTGCACAGGGACGGTGCCCAGAAATTCTCAGGTGAGAGATGCTCCCCCTGACTGGCTGCTTAAAGGATGTTAGAAGATTATTTCCATCCCCTTGATAAAGTCATCATCCACTATTGTGGCTCTGCAGCGTGAGACCGGGACGTGGCTTGAGACATTTGCCATTTGAGTGACAGACTGAAAAAAATCCTAACTTTAGGGTGGTGTTTTTTCCAGATGGTAAGACTTTCTTAGTACGTCTACCTACTACTGGCCCTAGCAAAATGAGAGCAGTTTTCCTTGTCTATGCCAGAGCTTGGGAAATAAAAGCTGTGATCCATAGAAAGCCAGTAATCAGGTAGATGGCTTAGCACCTGAGAAGTACTTGAGAGCCACACGTGATTATTGGATTATTTTAAGGCTATTAGAACTGCCTTACTATGCTTCTGTGCCACATGCAAACCTGCATACGTGTGTAAATATATAGGCATATATCCTGTTAGCCTATACATATTTATACATACATACATATATGTGTACATAATCTCAGAAGCCAAAATAGAAGCAGCTTTTCTCCCAGCAAGTAGAATGTTCCTATGGTTTAAAGCAGGAGAAATCTCCAGTTATAGCTGTGGGCTCCTAATCACTGTGCTCCTGAAGCAGCCACGTGAGCAGCCTCATTCATCTATTGATGGCTGCGAGAAAGCAAACAGGTTGTCACAGCAAATGTTCCTAGCCGAGTCCTAAAATGGCTTCTATAGCGCGAGGGTTTTGTGTCCAAATGTTTTTTCTGCTCTTGTTGAAGTGCCAGTTCTGAAGAAATGTTGAAAATCTGGAACAAATCCAGCGCTTGTCCTCAGGGATGTTTGAAAATTCATGTAACTTCTGAAATTCTCACAGGACGGACAAAGGAAGGATGCTTGTGATTCATTGTTATTTTGAAAACAGTCTTTGAGTTATAATTTCCATCATGTTTTCACTCTTCCCTTTTCCTTTCCAGGGAGTGAAGCCGATTTTAGCTCTTCAAGCAGCACAGGCAGTATTTCAGCGCCTGAAGTCCATATGTCTGCTGCTGGAAGCAAAAGATCTTCTTTTTCCCGCAAGTAAGCAAAGCAATTTTTCCTGAATATTGCAAGTGTTGCTAGTGCAAAGATAGACTACTGTGTCAGGTCTTGCAGTTAATACATACAATACCAGTATTGTGAGTTTTAAAACAATTTGGGTAACACTGTGCTGTTGGGCAGCACTTACACTGATGAGAACTGTGATATGAGAAAGGAAAAAAAATCCTGTATTTGGAGCACAAAAATCGTCAGTATGCCAGATCAGCTGACTGGTATTTTTTTGTTGTTTATTCATAACAAGTATGGGAGATACAGTCAGGTAAGGCAGAAGAGGCATCGGCTGGAGTGGAGGAGGAAACAACTGGGTGTATGTTAGTTAATAGCAGTACTTCTAACCAGTAAACTTAACCTTTTGGTCTTATCTCTTCGTTTTCTCTCTGTGATAAATTGTCAGCTCGGCATATACCTTTCCAGATCATGACCTTATTTTTTGTAGGAAGAAGTAGACAATATTGCCTTTGACGCTTTTTTCCTAAAACGCCCTTGCCCAACCTTAATATAACTAAGCCTCTATTCAAATTTTAAAAATTATCATAGTCATCTATCTACATGAACCTTTCGTGAAAGATTTCTGTAAGATTTCTCCCTATCATGTGTGAAGGGCAAATCCAGACAGCTTGTGAATACAGAGGCGTTGGGATGGAGCAGCGTGTGTTGTGCTCTGCCCACGCAATCCCTGCTGGTGACATTTTTTGGAGTAGGTGGAAGGAGTTCAAATTGCCAGGACTGGTTTCCTGCCCTTTGTGGAAGAGCTGGCAGGCAAGCTGGGACCAGCAGCAGGATACCCGTATGCTTGAGTCACACAGTTGTCTCCAAGGTCGCGGAGTGCCCCACTGTACAGAGACTGGCAGGACAATGCTTAATGAGCAGTTTCCTATCTGTGTCATGAGACTGTTAGAAAAATAAACATTACTTAACCTCTCTACATTAAATCTAACAAGTAGTTACCGGCTGTGGGGAAAAAAACATTACTAAGTATAATATGAAGCTCTAAAATCACCTTACTTTCAGTAAGATTATGTGTCATTTCATGTATTATTGTGCATTTAAAAGTGACTTTAAATTAGAGCATACTGACCTACTTAATTGAACAGAAGTCCTATCTAATAGTGCTCCTTCAAATGGGTTGCTGTGTTATGCACAGTCTGTGCAAGTTGTACCTCACACCAGAGCTGATGCTCTACTGTACGAAGTGGAAGGAGATGTCTCCTTTGCAAATACGTTCTTTTTTAACTGTTTGACTTAACTCACTATGAAGCATTTCAATGTTGTCGCAAACCACAGTCCTGCACTTCATTGTAAAATAATTATAAAATCACCCAGACCGCAGCAGCGTGGTGAAGGTTTGCAGCAGCCACTCAACCATCTGTTCCTTATAAACTGTTCCATTTTCAGAGAAGGGAGGAAACCAAGTCAAACAATTTTAAGAAGAGATTTTGCTTCATAATTTGGTGGTATTTAAATTTTTATGTTCAAGCCTTCTCTTTTGTTGGCTGGGTTTGCCTTTTTCCCTATTTTTTTGAAACCTGCCCTTTCATTACAGTTTAGAAGAACTTCCACGAGAGGACAAAGGTAGTGGCGCAGTACTGCGGGAAGGCAAACCAAGCAAGCAGGCGGGGAACGCACCCCGAGAAGCTGTCCTCAGAGCGCCCCAGCCCTTTGGCAGCTCTCGGGCAGCGCAGACACCAGTTGCTTTCAAGCACACACAGTTGGCAGTCAGATTATTGAATAAAGAGTGGGAAAAGAAAGGTAGAGATGTATGAGGGAAACTGGAAGGAAGAAAGAAAAGGCCGTGCTTTTCTTTGTCTATTGTAACGCCACTTGAGCCTGCTCGCAGTGGGGTTCAAACTATATCTGAACAAATGAATAGCTGACAATGACAGCTGAAGCACCCAGTATGCCAAAGGCAGAAAAGAACAGGGCTCAAACAAAATCTGTTTTCACTGCACGCTGTGAGCCCTGGGGCTGCTTGCTGAGCAGCATGAAAGCAGCCTTACAGCGAACCTCCACGGACGGGCATCTCTCCGCAGGCCTGGCTGGGGAAAGCCGAAGCATGGTTCTTTTGGCACTAACCCAAGCTGCAGTTCTCTCATTAGTTAATGGAGTCAGAGGTTCAGGGAACGTGGATGATCTGATGGAGCCAGTGGGAACTGTGCTATCCACACAGCCAAGGTTTCCCTACATCACGTAATTCAGACTGAGAGCCCCAGAGTCAGTGAAAGAACATGCAGTGGCTGATAACTTCAGGACTTACTTTCCTCCCGGCCACCCAGTTATCTGTCTGGTTTAGTGTTAGACAACTTTGTGTGTAAAATAAGACACATAATGGATTATGTGATGAGGATAATCCAATATGCTTTAACCATTTTGGTTCCCCTCCAGTCGTGGCCCTTATGGTCGGAGTAATGGATCCTTATCCTACAAGTCTGGAGCCAGCCCACCTGCTTCCCGTGAAAAGGACCTTTTGTCAACACTGTGCAAAAACCAGCTGAGTCCTGCTAACATCCATCAGAGTTACAGGGCTTCTTCAGCCAGCAGCAGCAACTCAGGCTCATACAAAGGAAGCGACAGCAGCCCAGTGATGAGGCAAGTCTTCATTTCAGCATCCCGGTGTTCAGCGCACGGACTTACCTTCTCTGCACTGTAACGTGGGATCACCTGTATGGGTTGCCGAGCAGGTCACCTTGCTCCTCAGCATAGGTGTGACTCCTCATATTGGCGGCTCGACAGTCAGCAGGGTGCTCCATCCCTTGTAAAAGCTTTATTGTTTCAGCACTGTAAAATTCAAGGCTACTTTTAGTCAAAGCCCTTTGTAGTTGGTTTTCACTCCAAGGCAGGCTCCTTCATGTGGTTTCATGCCATCAATTCTCATGGGGACTTACTGGTTCTTTCATCTAAGGGTCGTTTCGCTTTGGAGAGAGTTGAGTGGGGTCGTATAGAAAACATTATACGTTCGGTTGAAAATTCACCCTGCCCAGCCTTAGACACCTCCCTAAGGAGTGCAGCATACAAGATAGAAAACAGACACCTGCCAGAGCATGCGACACATATTGCAGAGAAGAAATTGCCACCACGCTGCTGCTCTTTCCCTCTCTTTCTCTCTCAGGCAACTCAACAGCCAAGCATGTCAGACACACACCTAAAGCTAGATAGGATGAATCTAGGTTTCAGCGTGCTCAGCTTCATAACTCACGTGTGGAGCTGAACTCGGTCCTTACACTACCTTGGCCTGGCCGTGTCTACAGCTGGGTGTCCTTGCCAGTGGCCCGGCTGCCTGCTCTTGGACACACCACCCATTTTGGGTGAGGAGATGGTTAGGTATTTTAAAGCTAAATGTCTCGTTTGATGTAATGGCACTGAAACCAAGTACAACAAATAGTGAATTTTTCACTATAGCCACGAATCAGCCATTTCCTCAAGTACTTTGATTTGCCAGAGGAAACTACTTGTGCGGACACTGAGGAGCCCCAAATGAGTCAAGATTTGTATCGGTCAATGGGATGTTTTTCTTTTTGCCAGGACTGAAGGTGGTGGGAGTGGTGTTACGTGATGCTTTGTTGTTTTTCTTTTCAGGCGATCAGGGAGATACAATTCTTGTGGCGAAAATCACAGCATTAAGCCACAAAATCCAGAGCAGTATTTGACTCCTCTGCAGCAGAAAGAAGTTACAGTACGTCATTTGAAAACAAAGCTGAAGGAATCTGAGAGCAAACTTAAAGAAAGGTAAATTTCACTTCAGAAATCAGAGTCAGAAAGATTTATGCAGGAGCATTTAGGAGTGGGAATCCTGAACGTTTTTACTCATAAAAGTTTTCATTAAGAAATGTGAAATATGATCAGTCTGATTGGGTTGTTTTCAGGTATTTCAGGTTTCATAGCGTTCTCAGGGAATACGTACCATGCAGTTTAGTTATGAATATAGCCGTCTGTTTTCCCTTTTCTGAACTTTCACAACAGAATACTTTTAAAGGATAATTTTTACCAGTCTGATTTAGCATTGAGACCTTTTATATATAAAACAGTTTCTTCCTGCCAGTATGTATTACCTTAGCCTCCTGTTCTACCTCACTCAGTGAAACATGACAGCGTTGAGTATCTAAGTGACAAAAACACAAGTGGGCACACAAGGGGGGGGCAGATGATCCTTGAGGTTCCTTCCAACCTGGTATTCTATGAAATATGACCACAGATGTCCCCCTTCTCCCCTAATGTAAGAAAAGCTCTTACACAAACCAGGGCGCCCACGTGTGTTTTTGTCACTTAGATACTGAATTTTTCACAATAGCCCTTTGTATGGATGCTGAGCAAAGAAGCGACAATGTGCATTACACCGCAACAGATGTTGTCTCTTCTACTAAAACTGCACTGTGAGAGCTGGCTCTCCAGCACACACAACCCAAGTGGGCACAAAGGGCCATTTGAATGGAGCCCCACGGCAGAGTCCCAGGGACCCTGTGGTCCAGCTTGGGCTATCTGACCTGTGCATCTGCGAGGGCTGTATCTCATGGAGGGGCCCCCTTTCCCCACTTGCTTGCAAGTCAAGGCAGCAGCTTCTGGCTCCACGCTGGGCAAAGCAAGCGAGGTGCCTGCAGCCCCGAACTGTCCTGCTGTCTCAGGCCAGCGTTGGCTCTGGCTGTTCGTGACGAGCTGCTGGCAGGCATGGGGGACGCATTTCCTCCAAGGCAAGGCAATAGGTGAGATGTTAGGTGCTGTAGTGGTTGGACCTAACCTAGAGGCCACCGCTTGCACCTCAAAATGTCTGGGGTCACAGCATAGCCCACAAGGCTGCTGGCCGTGTGGCGCGGTTGGTGACTCCAGTTAGCGGTCAGCCAGCGTGTCTTGGCAGCCAGCTTACATCTCTGCTAGGTCTCTCAGAGGTGGCAGCAAATGGTGCATGGAGGAATTTGCTTCCTTCTTGGAGCATCTCTGCAGCATAGCCATCGCAGTGTGGCGGAGCCTCACGCTGACTCTTTAACTGAGCAGTCAGCAGAAATGTTACAACATTTTTATTTTGCTACAGGGAAACAGAAATACAAGAGCTGAAAGCTCAGCTGGGACGGATGAGGGAAGACTGGATTGAAGAAGAGTGTAATCGCGTAGAGGCAGAGCTGGCCTTAAAGGAAGCAAGAAGTGAAATTAAACAACTCAAGCAGGTTATTGAAACCATGAAAAACAGTTTGGCTGAGAAAGACAAAAAGATTCAGAAATACTTCATAGACATAAATGTTCAAAACAAGAAACTGGAATATCTGCTGCAGAGCATGGAGATGAGGGATGAGCAGTGCCTGGAGTACACGTGTGACTCAGAGGGGAAGCCATTAGCATTGTGTGCCACAATGCCAGACAGCCTCATCACAGAGGACCAGGCTCTGGAGGAGGTGGCAGACAGTGGGCTGCTTCTTAATGAGGACACAGCTAATGGGACTGATTCTTCTGAAGAGAATTTGACCACCACAACCTCTGAGTTGAGTGATCCAGCTCTCGCTGGTTCTGCTGTGAATAAAGAGATGCTTGAAAATGTTCTGGATGAAAAACTAACTTCTTCCCAGGAGGAGGAGAAAAGCAGCAACGTGATGGTGGAACAGGCCATCCAGACTGATGTGGTGCCATATAGCCTAGATGTGGAGCAGCTCATTCAAAACATCTTCAGAGCTCAAGATGCCTATCCTCTAAGCCCACCTTCTTCACTGAAGGAATTGAGTGAATTTTCTTTTGGAAGCTTCAGTGATTCTGGCATGATAGTAGACTTAACTCCAAGTGATCCAAACTCTGCCATCCTTTTGTCTCCTATGGAGTCTCCATGCAGGAGGGTGGAGCACAGAGTTAGTGAAAACCGTTTCATGAAAGAACTTGATTTTGCAGAACCTCATGATGATGAAGCCTTTGGGTATGTCAATACTTTCTCTCAGACAGGAATAAAGAGGAGATACTGGAGCAGCAGTCTCCTCAGAGATGTTCTGGCTGTAGCAGCCCCTGTTGTACCAACTATCGTGTGGGCTTTCAGTACTCAGAGAGGAGGAACAGATCCTATTTACAATATCGGAGCGTTGCTTCGTGGTTGCTGCCTGGTGGCTCTGCACTCTTTACGCCGTACACCCTTCAATATCAAAACCTAAAGTCCACTCCGTCCCTGGGCATCAACTGGCTGAGGCAGAGAGAAGGAGGGATGAGATAGATCATAAAATGCTATTGTATATTCTGGCAGAGTCCATAATTTTGCTTTTGACTATTCGATTTGCACTATAAATCGGTTTGAAAACGTTCCTTGTTTCAAGATAAAAAAGGGTGAACTCTGTAATTCCACAAGACGTTTTTAACTGGTGTTTTTAATAGTACTGCTGCCTACAGAAATAGTCCTCCTACTCCCAGGCACCGTGTCCCTCTCCTGTCCTGATGTCTTTCTGGTGCCAGCTCATCTGCACAGTGAACATGACCAGGGGAATCAAGGACAATTACAGCTTAGGGGTCTTTCATGTTTGTTTGCCGAGTTAGCGTTAAGCTCAGTCCCTTTCCCTGGCTGGTTCCCTGGGCAAATGTACAAGGGCTTTGCACTGGCTCAAGGGTAGTGCGAGATGCACACGGGAACAAATGGCCAGAGAAGGGTGGAGTATTTCTTTAGCCAGCACTAACCTAAAACTTTTGTGAAACTACAGTGTTAAGTGACATGGACACTCATTCCCCCTAAGGGTATCACATGTGCTCCAGAAAGCATGCTAGCGCTTTCCATTTGTTGTCCGAAGTGTCAATTCAATTTAGAGGTAAAACCCATATTCCCCAGGCAGCTTCCAGCACATCATTCGTGCCTGTCTCGTGTAGTGCTCTTCTCCATCGTACAATTGCTCGAGCATTTCACTGGTCTTGTCCGTATATGGGGACTGTAACCAAAAATGTACGTTGTCGGGAGTCTTGAAACTTGTTACAATGATAAGTATAGGCGTGGGTACACTTTGAATCTTACTGTTGTTTTAAAGTCTTAATGTATTGAAACCCAATAGTCTTTCGAGCCCTTTGAAATACTATGTATAAATGTATTGTGGTTTAACTTATTGTTTATTTAATTGCTTTATTGTAAATTACCTTTATAATCACAAGTTCATTAAAGCATGTTAGAAACATCAAACGTGTGTGAGTGTTTTATTGTAGCAAAGCTATAAAAAACCCCCCGTCTCAGCTGAGCTGTCAGTGGGAGGAGGCACTGCGTGGGGGCATAAGGGACCATCAGGACCCAGAGAACAGAGCTGGACTGAGAAAACCTAAGTACAGCTCCAAGCGTAAGCACTCAGCCAGAGAAAAAGGCTCCAGTCGGTCTGCGGACGCGCATGCCACCCGCTCTGCTGCACACAGGCTGCATTAACAGATGCAAGTGACCTAATCTTTAAACCAATCCAATCTTCTGGAAACTTAAAACTTCTCATTTCTGCACTCCCAGAAAAATATCAGTCTTCCTGGCATTTAACAGAGGTCCAGAAGGCCTTGTTTAACCTGGCTGAGAGTCACAGTCTCAGTGTGCACACCGAGGTGCAATGTGACCATCAAACCATGAATTCTCCATGTCCAAAACTTGGGATCAGTGCATAGATCAGAGGAGGACAACATGACCCAACAGATGAAACAGCAGGGTTCATCTGGCTCCACCCAAGCTTTCAACACCACCTTTGGCAATTTAACCCTCACTGCCCTCCTGTTTTCCCCCTCAGCAAAGCAAGAGTAGTATTTCCCTGTGCAACCCAGAGCAGAAGAGGTCTAGTGAAGCCTGACAGTGCCATGCGTTGCTCTGCAGCTTTTGGGAAGAAATGAGTTATTAGTAAGCCACAAGGGAGGAGGAATAATTGGCCAGCATGCAGACACCATTTGCAACACTTAAGAATGGTACACACTGATGCTTACAGAGGCGACTCGGAGACCTTTCATGTCCCTATGATGGTTCTGGGTTCTGAATTATTTGTATTTGCAACAAAGATTAAAGAGCGTTCATTGAGCATTATATTAAGGAACAGAAATCTAACAGACAATTTGTTGTAACATAGTCCCCGAGAGGTCACAAAGGTGGCCATTAGAGCATCTTGCTTTCTTTGCTGATAATTTCCTCTTCCATGCTGTCCTGCCTTCTTGCATTCCTGCAGGCCAGGAAGTTTAATGTAAATTTTACACAACCATGGAATTTCATCATTCCTATATATCTCATCTTGGGACTGGAACACATGACAGAAAATGCTTTATTCCTACTTTGAAGTATGTCTGTTCAAGGCCAAGAGAGCAATATTTTATACCAAATATTACCAATTTTATTACAATTTAGGATTTCTCTTTTACAGCCACTATTGTTTAAGTGATCATCACGTTAAGTGGTGGTGAAATGGAGCATAATTTAGAGGAAAAAAAAGTCCTCTTCAGTTCTAGGAGACATTCACCTGCAACTACATGAGTTTCTTTTGCAGCAAGAGGCAACAAACTAGCACAACCCTACACTTAGATTTAAAATTTCAATAGGCCAAACTCATTTAAATCCATGCATTGGGCAGGCTCCATTTAGCAGCAGTGTTTTTAAATGCGCTGTTTAAGATATAAGGCACTAACACTAGAATAACATCAAAGTTGCTTTCCGCTCTTAAAAAAATTTTGTGGTCTGCTTAACTCTCATAAGGCATTGTGTCAGAACCTACAACAACTTAGTTTCAAATTCTATTCTTCTAGACAGGCATGATCTAGTCATATTTCCATTCTTTTACAACTTCACTGTTCCCCGTATGCACAAGGAACAAGTCTCAGGAACAAAATTTGCTGTCTTTGCTCATCCGTCACAAGATAAGAAATCCATACAGCCCATGAATTCTGGGATAACAGCATCCACACAACAGAAGATGAAGGCATTCACTGACGCTCTGAGCTGGACGTAAGTACCACATAGACTCCCCTCCTCCTGTACACGTTTCCTTCCAGCAGACATTAAACTTTTCTTCTTCATTAAAGCACTGTTGTCTTCTACTGCATATTTACCATGCACTTTACTGCATGTATTTACACTGGAATGCCTCTGGTAAGTGTATAAAAAATTGGAATTTGAGAAGTGCTTTCAACTAAACTGAGAATTTTCACACTGGTTTTATTAACAGGAGGGCACAATTTTTTAGGTTTTTTTTCCTATTATACTACCTATGCAATAAGTACAAGGTGTGAGAATTTTTTTTTCCTAACTGTGGGAAGTAAAACAATTTCTGCTTGAAATACAAATTTACGAATACAAGTAAGTGATTAAATTGCACCCCTATGTTCACAAGATCAGCCTTCATAAGAAAGGAACACTGCACCACTGTTGTGTAGTGATGCCACTGCTGGTATCCATTGCAGTGTTGTATGTAAATGGATACGGCAGCACAGGAAGTTGCAAGTGACAAAGTGACAAGAAGTCCACTTTAGTGTTCAGCTGTAACTTGTGCTCTACCATAGCATACTCTACCAGGAGTACATTTAGAGTTGCAGGTCATCCACAACAAGTTACTTTCTTCTGCACAGGTCAATATGCTCTCCCATGGAAAACTCCAAAGTATTTATAAACACTTTTATAAAAAGGCAAAAAGCAGACCTTCTTTATCAGGCAGGAAGCAAAAGGTTCTTTAAAACTGTTTAATTACATGTTTTGGGTAAGCACAGACAATACAGTAGATTTCCCACCACTGAATATTTACATTCTTTTCTCTAGGCTCAAGCTGTTCATTACGAGTGTCTTGCAATCAACATCCTTGCTCAATCACTTTTGCCGCAAAGAAGGTGCTGGAATAGAACTATTGCAGGAAACATCATTCCATCAAGGCATGATTTTCTGGGTTTTTTTTCTCCTTTAAGAACCACCTACTAGTAGTTCAAGATATTTTGGGAGAATCCTGGCTTCCAAGATGACCTGAAGAATGCATTGAAACCAAGCAGTGTGTTGAAGTCCTAGAAATACTTAAATCAATACCAATATGTATGTTGTAGAGCTGATACTCTCTTTTTCACTGGCACTGCCATTGATGCCTGGTTTCTGTTATGACAGTTTTACACCAATTTTGTTTTGTTCCTTTTTCATTAGCCTTTGGGCCTCTTTCTCCATTTTCTTCCGTTGTTGTTCTGCTGCTCTTTTTTCCCTTTCTGCTATCTTCTGTTGTCTGTAATTAAACAAAACATGAATTGCTAAATAACAGGAATCCAATTTTCAGCATGGTCATACCTTAAGGTCCTGTCAATAAATAGGTTGTTATAACTAATAAAAAACAGAGCTTCAGTCTGCCATAGTTAGGCTCAGAACAGTTATTCTTTTATTGTGCTGAAGTCTTTTTTTCAGATTAATCTAGTCTTAGGCAGTAATGTTTGTTCAATTATTTTATAATCTAAAAGCCACTCAATTCTCAAAGATTCAGAATAAGTAATTCAGAGTGTACGACAGTTACAAGGACCAGAGCTATTTCAAATTCAGACCAAAATCAGTTCTACTTATCTAGAACACCGACTTGTGTCCCCCCCTTTCACCATCAGTAGTTATCCTCTTTGTAATTAAAGTACTACAAACATTTTCCTCATCATCAGATGAGATGATATGTTCTAATACTCCCTTTCACATGTTCAGGATCTGTGTTGTACTCTATTGTTCAGTAAAAATATAAACAATAGCCTTTAAAGAAATAAAAAAATAAAGTCTTCTGTTGTATATCCTTTTAGCATTATTGCTTATAAAACCCCAGACATCACTATCTGCTAGCTCAAAGAATCTGTCTACAGAAATAGGTTTCCAACTTCAACAAATACATAGCTGACTAGAGCAAAGGAAAAAAACCAACACAAAACCCCACTCTTTTTATTCCCCCACTTCAGCTAGAACACATCACTGAGCGGCACAGGGGCTACAACTGGATCCATACTCCCAAGTGGCACATTGCAGCTCTCTCCTCTATTGCATAAGCAGCAATAGAATGGTGTAAAGAGGTCAATTCTGCTTTGGGTTCACTTTATTAGATATGAAAAATTTGCTAAGTTGCTTGTAAGAGGACTTTAAAAATAAAAATGAAGCTTAATTAACTTGAAAAGGTAAAATTTAACATGGATTCAGTAAGAATAAAGAATTGTTTATTAAAAGAGAATAAAGAATTCTAATTGACAAGGCAGTAAGGAGTTAACTGTCAATGAATCTAAATTACCTGTGCACATCCATTTAAATGTGTAAAACATACAGAACTAAAAACTATCATCACCTGAAGCAACCTTCTCTGGTAGATTCCAAGTATGGACAAACTGCACACACAAAACTTGGACACATTTGAGGTACAAAGACTACATATTATCTTTGTATTGGACAGGAGAGGGACTGGACTTATTTAATACCTTCATGTTTCCCTTGATTGATTATTAATGGCTAGAAGTTTTCCTATACTCTATTAAGCTGCTCTGGTGCCTGTCATGGTAGAGTGAACTTAGTCATTCACATCAGGATCTACCTCTCAAGTTAATGGAAGCTTTTTTTTTTTTTTTTTTTTTTTTTTTTTTTTTTTTTTTTACCCCCCTTTCTATTTTTCACCTAAAAANTGCTAATAACAAAGCAGATTTTTTTTTTTTTTTTTTTTTTGAGATCATGACCCACTATTCTACATTCCACCAGAAAGCCAGACAGTTGACAGTGTGACAGTGCTGTCAGTCTAGCACATACAGTGTAATAACATTTGCCACTTTACTGTAGCAGATTTTCTTATATTCCCCGCACCTCTGAACTGATACAGAAAGGAAGAAGCTATATGTACACCAGCCAGCATGTACAGCCAGTGGAATTCCAGAGTCACGAGGCGTTAAGCAATGCTGCTATTCATCTGCAATTCTGAAGTAAGGAAAGTCATAGCAGATCACATTTCTTTTCCCACTATAAACTGCACAACACAGACCTTCTCTGCACAGAGCAGTGGTTTCCATGCCCTCTACCGGCTGAGTAATTTTACTGGACTTCAGTTATGCTCAAATGAGAAGAGACCTTCACATAATCTCAGATAGAGGAACTGAAGTCACCAAAGAAACATAAACAAGTAGCTTACCACAAAGTGATACCTTTCCACTGGTCTTTTACTTGGTCATTATTCAAAACATTGATCTCTATTCCAAACTCCCTGCACATTTTCATCAAAGTTACTACCTTTCAGGTTCAGAAAGGTTTCATTTCTCAAAAAAGGAAAAGCCTACGAAAAACTGCAGCCGTATCTGACTCACTTCTAGGTTCCAAAGCAAGGAGTTCACCAGAGTTTGGATGGAATGGTATCAGTTGTTTAAACCAGGAAAGTATTCATTCCTGATGTCAACCTTGCTTTGCATTCCTAACACAAGTTATGTCCAAAAAAGCCTAAACTTCTCTCATTGGTTAGCAGAACACAAGTTATAGTCAGAACACTGTTAGCAGACATTCTTATTCCAGTATGGTTTTATTTACTGTATACCTTCTGAATAACTGTAATAAGAATAAATTAACACCATTTGGTCTTTTACTTCAACACAACTGAAAATGCACCAGCATTTAGCTTAACTGTTCCCACTGGTAAAAAAACTTCACTGGTATTAGAAAGTCTAAAGGCGCAGATAGGTGCAGAAGAAGTTCTAACTAACTTCAATTAACGGAAAATCCAGTTTATTATCCACTACACTTATACATCACTCACTGGAAAATTTCAGTGCATCCCAGCCCAGAACCTGCTGGGTAGTGGGGGGGGAGGGACGGGACACGACCAAACAAAAACAAACAAAAAAACCAACCTACACCCCAGACTACAGAACTCAGGCACTATCAGCCTACTCCTCAGCAGTGTCTTTCAGCATGCTTTGATTCCAGGAAGCATTTGGCTTACTATACATGCTTAATTCAACTGTTACGCACTAAGCCACCAGAGACACCACAGGATACAGTTTTCTCTGCTATTTAGCAGGCCACAGCCCATTTTTGCATGATTGATCAGCACTCCATTACTACAAAAATTATTCCAGTCTAAGATACTTCTCAATACTAACTGAGCACCAACAGGTACCCAGACACAGCTAGCTAAGGAAGATCCTTACTTTTTCTGCACATTCATGTCATTCTCAATAAGCATTGCTGGAGTACAGTCAGCATTAACACTCTGGAGGGGGACTTTATCCCCCATTTATCAGTCTGAAATCTTCAGATCATTTTGTAGACGAAGATGCAGTCTTCTAGCATTAAGAAGAGACTCCAAATCACTTCCTTATTACAGTCTGTTGAAAACAGAGCCAGGTCTGTCAAGCACTATACTTAAGTTTTATGTTAAATGTCAGATGTTAATTACACCACAGATGTCTACTGCAAAAGAAACTGTAAACCCAGAAGGTATTTGCTATCAATCTTGCTAAAAATCAGCCAGCGCTTCCCTCAGTTACAGAAAAACATTGTAATTTGATGTGTCATGAATAAAACAAAGGTTTTACTTCACACAGCTGGGATACAGCCTACACAATGATCAGTTGTACTGGGGTGGCAATTCATAGCTGGCCAAGCAATATTAATACAGTTACAGTTCTGATCATGTTCCTTCTATTTACTTGAATTATCTGGACACATACACATCCGTTCTAAAACAAATAGTTTGATAATTTTTAGTGGGACCAGGCAGGAATTCTATGAAAATTAACGACTTAAACTGAAGCCTTTCAATAGTAAAGATGTCAGGCTGAAATCTTTAGAAAAAGCTTCAACCAAATAAGATGAGACTTTGGAACATCAAGATTATGGGAAAGCCCCAGTGCTATCTCCAGGTAAGAGATTTCTCGTACTAAGTATTCTAGAGCATGAACCTGACAATTGGCAGACAATATGCCTTTGACCATCCTGGGAATATCCACTACACAAATTTTACACTCCAGAAATAAACTGGCATATGCACACACCAGACTATTTTTAGTAGCTAACTTGTATAAAACAAGTCCCTGCTTCAGAAGGTTTGAGTACTTCTTTTCATAGTCCTAAAAAGATCTGTAATGGAATGTGGCAAGTGTTAAGTAAAGTACAATGCAGCCTCTGCAGTTAGCAAAAGTAGTTGTTTCATTTCTCAGTTCAAAAAAAAAAAGAAAGCCGTATTTTTCATTGCCTTTCATTTTCTTTGTCTGGTGTATCATAGATTAAAGATCTTACTGAGCCTATTGATATTCTTTATGGGAAAAGGTACTATCCTTGGCACAAAAACAGCCCAAAGGCACATCATTCATATCACAAAGGTTGTACTTCTGTGATACATTCGTGAAAGACAAAGACCTGAAACAGTTTCAGTACTGAAGTTAAAAAAACCCCAAAATATTGACCAGAAGATACGCATAGAGGTATACAAAGATATTTGCATTATAACCCTATTTGCTCATGTTAGGCTGCAAGACTGACAGAATTAGAATTGGTTGAATTTATTATCTATCATTAACATGTCAAAAGTGTGCTGCTGACTCCCTCTTGTCTTATTCTACTGGTTGAAAAAAGTAAATTTTCCCAAATATTACAAAAAATAGCTCAGCAGAATCCTTTTTTTTTTTTGCAAAAATACCTTTTTTCCCCCCTTTAAAGATTCAGAGTTCTAGAATGTTTTTTGAATATATCACGTCCTTATTTCATATTGTCACTATTATCCCACTGAAGCCATGTATTTGTGATTTTGTGAGTAGAATAAGAGCAAATTTAGGAAGCTGGAGCCATCTGAGGCAGGTTATCTGATGATGTAGCAAGTCTGATAAAACCTTGAAATGAAACAGCTTAACATAAGTCGCTGCCAATTCAAATCATTGCATGTGATTAACTTAAACTCAATCTGCATCTCTTCACCTTTCATACTTCTTCTGCATGTTCTTAAGAGGAGGAGAAAATAAAAACCCACCACAAACGGAACAGATGAAGTATTCATGCTAACTTTGTGCAAGACACTGATGTTACATTCAAGCCTTATCAGCTAGTTTAGTTAAGTTAGCTAGAAAAGCATAGCTCCTACAGGGATTCCAAGAACACCTTTCACCCTGAACTATCTTTACTTTACAGCACACAGTTATGATCCTT
>VYXH01003984.1:27699-42364 GCA_013397275.1 Burhinus bistriatus | reverse complement strand
ATAATAATAATAATAATAATAATAATAATGTCTTAAGAATTGTTTAACAATTCTTAGCACTTATCAGAAAGGTGTTAGAACAAACAAACCTGTATTTGATTTGTTACATGTGAAGTTTACATGATGTTACATTACTTTCAGTTACCTAAGAACAAACCTGTATTTGATTTGTTACATGTGAAGTTTACATGATGTTACATTACTTTCAGTTACCTAAGAACTTCTTCTGCCTGCCATGCAGCATCTTCCTCTTCTTCCCAGGCATTAGTATTTTCTTGCCAAGTATCCAAGTCTCCCAGTTCAGGCTGAAACAAAAGAAGAGATGCTCTAAGCACATGGAAAAATTACATAAAACACATTTATTTTTAACNGGAGCGTGTTGTTGGGTTTTTTTGGAGGGATGGGAGGTTAATGTGTTGTCCCAGTGCTAGAGTGATTCTCAGATTTCCCCTACTACCTCATCTACTAAACTGATTAGATACAAAATATATTGTGCCAAGTACCTGTTACATAGATAATAATAATAATAATAATAATAATAATAATAATAATAATAATAATAATGTCTTAAGAATTGTTTAACAATTCTTAGCACTTATCAGAAAGGTGTTAGAACAAACAAACCTGTATTTGATTTGTTACATGTGAAGTTTACATGATGTTACATTACTTTCAGTTACCTAAGAACAAACCTGTATTTGATTTGTTACATGTGAAGTTTACATGATGTTACATTACTTTCAGTTACCTAAGAACTTCTTCTGCCTGCCATGCAGCATCTTCCTCTTCTTCCCAGGCATTAGTATTTTCTTGCCAAGTATCCAAGTCTCCCAGTTCAGGCTGAAACAAAAGAAGAGATGCTCTAAGCACATGGAAAAATTACATAAAACACATTTATTTTTAACTTCGATGCTTCGGACTTCCAGAAATGTTGGAGATATGACAGTACTTCTCAGCTTATTGTCTGTGTCTTCCTCTGCTCTAATACGGACTTTTTCCAGTTACTTGTTGGAGGGGTTTTTTTTTTTTATTCTATTGGCGGGTAACAAAGGAAGGAAGGAAGTACTGGAGTGCATTTTTAGGAAGGAGAAGGTTGAGCAGATGAAATGAGTAGACAGTATGACCACTTTGTACTGCTTTCTGCCTAGACACTTTTGCGCACCATGGTAATCAAAGCAGAAGCTCTGTTAAAGAAGGCAAAGGCGAAGGGAGGGAGAGCATCTCCTACTAAACAGCCAGGCTGTTAGGTAACCATATTTTTTCAAAGGATAAAGAGCAAAAATTAGGAGACTGTTAGAATACAATCCCTATAGAAATGAAGGGAGAAGCAGAAAGTTAAAAACGGGTCCAAGATAATAAAGCAAAGGTAAACCCAGAGGCTTTAAAAAGCAAAAAAATACCCAAACCTACTCCTTTTGTTAGGCACTTACTGTGTAGAATCCAAAAAAAAAACGTATAGTCCGTTGCTTTAGAGGACTTGCAAGTATACAAGTGTTTGGAAGCTTCTTACCTTTTTATCACTGATCTGTTAAGTTTCTCAGTAGGATAAATTAGTTAAAATTAGATTAACTACTTCATTGCTCAAATACTCAATTTTAAACAATTCACATTATTCCAGAACTATTCCTCTTGCTCCCCACAATGCAGACCTTAGGCAGACTACTGCTTCTCCTACAGAACAGTCATTTAACTGTCAAATACAGGATCAATACTTAGAGCATACTTACAGACTGGTGAATAAAAGGAATATCTTGTGTAGCTGCCAATCTGCTAGAGAATCCTGTGTTTCCCTCTGGAATCCCAAAATTTAAAGGCTCTCGTTTTTTAATAACTATCTGAAAATATTCAAAAAAGTAATGAAAAGTGGTTAGTCAAAGCACTGCACAGATTCCTCAGTGATCATATAACTCTGTGCTTGTGAAGGTACAGCTACACAACACTGCACTGTGTCTGATACCTGCTCAGGTTATGGAAGCTGTACAGCCAAAGGAAATGACAAGTGAGAGAAGCTAAATGCAGAAGACACAATAACACCCTCCTCCCCCCACTAGCTTTTTCTTTAGTCACATGGAAACCTATAACTGTATCAAGACAGAGAAGGACACAAAGAATTAGAGAGGAAATAACCACATCTCCCAGTACTCATATAAGCTGCAAGTTATATGACATATTCCTTGGAGAAATCCTGCTTCCATAATAGGTCACTGTAAGACAGTACCCTTGAGGATAGTGCTGTCTGCACAACTATACTGCTTTGGGACATGAGCTCTCTTAGCTACTTGAATTGTCTGCACAGATACTCTATTGAAGTTTCAATAGTTGCAATGTAATTCACTATCACATCAACTGGTAAAGTTCTGTACTGATTTGGCTGAAAAACATGCACTAATGCTTCTCCTAAAAGGCTCATCAGCAAATTTATCATGGTTGCTAAGATCATGTATCCCTTACTTGTCTCGACCTCAAGATACAAACTTACTCACTTATTTCATTTAGCCTACTTTAAGTCTGTGCTGCTTCCAAAAGAGGTAGATTCACACTTCCACCGATTGTAAAAATGCTAGTACTAATGCAAGAAGGGAAACAGGACTAGACCATCTTACTTAGCAATCACAGACTCTGTTATTTATCTGAAGTTCCATTTCCAGACATTATAGATATGAGTGGTAACATGAGTAGATTCCACCTCAGACCTTGGGGTTTGTAGTGAGCCCACATTCAGTAGAAATACAACTGCAAATTCGTATTGAAGAGTGGTAAGAAGGCCAAGTAAGCAGGAATGTTCTTTATGGTGCCTGCAGTCACCCCTAGAGATACATTTAAACTGTACCCAGTATAAAGTATTCATACAGCATGGACTCTTCTTGAGTTTTGTTCTGAACCTGAAGCTCATTCTATTAGGCAAAAAGTATTAGATACAAAGGAGAAATCTACCTCTCCCCAGTCTTCCCTCTGCCTCGCAGATTTTGAAAGATCAAAATCCTTAGAAGAATTTAGTCCACCAAATACTGCAGATCCTGAATGTACAGAAAACTGACCCCAATATCATCTCCAGTTCATAGGACCACAGCAAGATTCAGGTTGGAAGAGGCTTCAGAAGGTCTGTAATCTGATCTTCTCCTCAAAGCACCGTCAGCTCTGAGGCTGATGAAGGTACTCAAGGCTTACCCACTTGGGTCTTGAAAACTTCCAGAGATGGAGCCTGCACAACCTCTGTGGTAACCTGTTCCAGTACTTGACTGCCTTTGTTGTGAAAAACGTTTTCCTATTGACTCAAAGCCCTGTAAGTACCCAGCTGGAAGATTTCCACATAGAAACAAAACTTGCAATTACCAGAAGTTTAATCAGCATTTATTTACAGTGTTGATGCTCTTGTGGATATGCCCTTCTGTCTTGTTTCCATAAAAAAAATAGATATTTGAAGTGCAAGCTATTTTGAAATATCAGCTCCGTAATTCCAGCCTCCCCAATATAACTTCGTGGAAAAAAGTAACCATTGTTTTCTGAAACAGCAGTGCTGCCTCCTCAAACTTCAGGAGGCCAGGACATGGAATGTCTCTGTTCAAATAACGGAAGGGTATAAGCACAAGCATCTTAGTGCAGTGGTTCCATTTTCAGAACTGAAGTGACTTGAGCATTCTCACATTATACTTCACACTATGAAATTATTCATAAGTTTCCAATAACATTAAGACTAAAGATGTAAACATGAACTAGCATCACATGCCTTAAGATCTCAATGACCAGTATTTTTAATTGGACACGTTAGACTACACATCAGCACCTATTCTCACTTCAATAGAACAGCTTAATTTTATCAGCAGCACCTTCCATTAGTTGCCAGTTTACTTAGAGCATATTTCAAAGCAAGGAAAATCCTCCATAAGTACAGTTGAAAGTGCAATACTTACTTTTTGAGTTTTTCTTATAGTTGGTGTCATATCTTTGAAATAATCAGGTTCCATTTGTTCCAATGGATTTTGCTGAGCAGCCACATTGCCATTGCCACCTTCAATCTTCACACTAGTAGGTGCATCTTCATCCCATGAAGACCAGTCTTCTACTTCAGGCTAAGTAGAAGTATATGGTACAAGTTAATATTACCTGCAAGTAAAAACTTGTCTTTTTATATCTTGCTAAGAGATATACTTAATATTATATAGCATATATAATAATATCATATCTAAGATATATACCAATCCCATTGTAGGACTGGTATAATTACTCTGTTAAGTGATTATCTATGAAGTCACCTACCACTTAAGCAATTACCTGTTTAGGAACAGATGAATAATCCACTGTGGTTGGCAAAGTTATTTGGTCTCCACTTAACTTTCGCCCTCTTCCAGACCTGAAAGAAAAATGTAGGATTCCTCCAAGCTCTGAAAACATGAGCACTAAGTTTAAAAAAAACAAAAAGGAAGTCTGAGAACAGCACTACTGAAAATAGCCATGGCTAAAACATTAAGTGCTTAAACTACCTTAGTATTAACTACTGCCAGTAAAAGTCTGCTAAACAAAGGAATTTCATCATTAATTTAAAGTGGTGTTCACAAGAATTTCAAAGTGCAATTTACTTTTCAAACTGCAGTAGAAATAGAAAAGAAGCAATTCTAAGAAATATGAAAATGAAAAAATTAACTCAGTTATTTGCATACAGTCAGAATTTTTAGATTGTAAGTGCTTATGAAGCAAACACTATCAATCTACATTTGTTCAAAGACAACTATTTCTACTGTAAAATGACAAATCTTTCTACTTGTCTTAGATGTTAAGCTGTGCCTAAAAAATTGCTTTCTGAGCTGCTTGATTTGAAAGCCACTCTAAAGCACTTTTTCCTTCAAAATCTAAACAGGTAGTACAAGATTACGCAAGTCAACAGCTTCTGCTCAATACATGCTTCTACTTACTTGAAGAATGCTGTTTCAATGAAAGCATTTCAGCAACCATATCAAATAATTTTAAATGAAAACAAACACCAATGCATTGCAAATAAACCACCTAGATATTTACTTTATGACAGCATTCAAAGATCATAATAACAAATAAAATATTTGTAGCTGACATTCACTATATTTTAAAACCTTAAAACACAAGAGAATGAAATTCAGGCTCACACTCATGTTTTCCCCAAAGAGTGCAAGCTCCTATAGCAAAGACAGTCATGTAACTGACCTCATGCAGCTTGGAAAAGTTAAGTTCTGTTTATTGCTACTGAGGAGAATAAAGCTGGGAAACTGCAATTTGGAGTTCATATCCCTTAGTTTTACTAGTATAGAACATTCTACCATCAACTCAGAATAGCTGAATTGCTTGTAATACCACGTCTGCTGCATACTGGTGAGTGATTAGATATATTTTTCCTACTTTAAGCCCAACACATTCTTCCTTAGGAATGATCAGGTGCCATCACCAAATTTTCAAGCTTTATATAATTAAGTCTAGCCCCTTTAGAAACTGTTCCTTTAAGCTGAGAAGCAACACAGTTTAGGGGTAAAGGAAGGTGAAAACACTGTGCCCTCAAACACATTAGAGGCTTCTGGTTTTGGCTGACTAGATTTAGTTGATGTCTCTAAAGGAAACCCAATCTTGGAAACATCCTCCTTCAGACCTACACAACATACATATCTTTAATACTATTCTAAGCCATCACTTCTGCAATTACATATATTTCCCTCTTTATATGATGTAGAAGACCCCGCAAGTGACTTATAACAAACATTCGTCTAGCCAAAATGATTGCACTGACAAGGGTGAATGTGGGAGGAAACAGCTTCTATCACACAACATGGAAAAGAATATGCTACACAGAGCAGCGCTAAGGAAGGCTACGTATCTTCTACAAAGAGAACAAGATGCTTAGAGGAACGATTGCTTCACAACCATCACTAGACAGACATCGATCACTACTCTGAATGCCAAACGCTTCAAGAATTCTTGGTTTTGTTTCTCCTTACTGATTAGCAGCATCCAGATTTCTCAGCTGGAGAAGATAACTAGAGATTCTAAACAGAATGAAGTTTCCTCTCTTTTTATACTTATACCTTCTATTTCCTGGAAATAGTGAATTCAGGCAGGCTGTTGTTTATCAAAAGAAGTTTTAACTAAAGAGATGACTACTATTATAGGTAGGCTTTAAGCTGAGTAGGAAGATGCATGATCTCTACAGGCACTTGTTTAAATGAAAACTAATATAAACTATATAATCTAAATAAGTAGTTCATATCCATTGAATTAAAATGCACATTTAATTAAATCACATTTGCTGGTTATCAGGCATACACATATGCAGGCATGCATTACAAGAAAACAAAATTTATCAAGCTATGATTTGCAGCTAACATTAAACAGGAGAAACATCTGTAGTTAATGGACTGAACTAATTTGATCCATTGATGTCCTTACATGAAAGATTTTAAATTTTCCTTCTTTCAACTAATTGTTATTCACAGAAGAAAATTTCTACTTTTTACTCCCAAGCAGTTCCTCAGCTGTTTAAGGATTTAGTTCATTCAAAAGTTGAAAAACTGAGGAAAATACTGTCATAACACCTACTAAACAATTATCTGCTTATAAAAACTATCTTAACACTTGGAGAGATGAAGGGTCCACATAATACAGAAGCTATCATCAACTCAGTGTTTTGATTTCTTTTAGAACTTGAACAGCAAGTATTCTTAATTTAATTTGGGATTCAAATCACAGAACTAAGGTTGACATCTATATAGTTGTATGCAGCATTAAAATGTATCTTTTTAAAGCTTCCACTAGATCTGTAGTGAATTTACCAACCAGCTGAGGGCTTCCTCTTATTCTTGGAATAAGTAGATGAATGCAAAATAAACAGTTATTTTGTGTCTACCACATTCTGCGTATACTTTAACCTCACTGGCAAAGTAGTAGTCATCCTACACAAAACGAGAATATATTTCTCTAGATTGCTATTTGTTTATGTAAATAACATTCTGCAAGAGTAGCAAGAAGCAATGACAGCACAGTGCTGAGAAGATCTACCTCTGGTACTCTGCTACTGTACTATTGAGCTCTACTATTATACAACCATAACTCTTGAGGGTTTTTTGAATGCTTCTAGGTACTACACTGCTGCATTCATGGGTCTACAACTCAAAAGAACACTAAGTATGACTTACAAGAGTAAGCAAAAAATAAGTAATGTTCATTAAAAAAAAAAAGTAGTTCCCTTGAACTTTAATCGCTCTCCTCCAAACTTCTGAAAGAATCTTCAATAGGCAGAATGATGTGAAGCGAACAGGCAACTGTTTCTTGACAAAGCAGAATAAGAGTCACTTATAATGAAAGCCTACTGACTGATGACTGGGTGGATGCTGTCATTAAATGAATCTCTTAAAAAAACAAAATATCACTTGCCAAATACATCTAAAAAATGCAGAGAATAATTTTTCTTAAAGTTTGACACGGGATAGTTTTAAAAGGCAATTTTAAAAGCCTGTCATAGCTGTTTAGAAAACACTCCTCATTAGAGCTATCATACCACAAAATACACTCACAACTTTTGAGCTCTGAAGGAATATGCAGATTAAAGAATTAATTTGACTGAGTTTTTATGCCTTGATTGCTTTGCAGTTAGTAAAATCAGAAATGGAAAAAGTGATGGCTGGGTGTTTGAAGAAGGAAAGAAGTGCAAGAACCTGTAATTAAAAAAGAAAAGGTAACCAAATTAAATAAGACATGTTTACCTGCATATTAACTTTTTAATGAAAGAAAGCACTGCTGCCAGGCAAGTACAGATTTTAAAGAGTCGAAACTGTGTTATGGCCATGGTGAGAAACCCTTCCTGCAAAAGAAAAAAGTTAGATGTAGAGGATTATACATCTTTACATAGCTCTTAAAGTCAATTTCCTTCGTTGCTGACAAGCAAGGAGCATTCTATGGAACTATATTAATGCAAGGAAAGAGAGGAGGTACCTGGAGCAAAGACACTACCTGCCTACTATCAGGACATTTCACTGATGTAAATAATACAAGTACCTAATGTATATGACCTTTAAAGAAACAGAGTATAATCATAGGTAAAGTCACAGTTAAAGATACTTTTAAAGGGGAGTGTGGGCAATTGATTGCAGTGACTGTACAGCTGATCCGGTTTAGACACTAGCAATAGCACTGAACACTAGCAACACATGGAGAACAGAATAATTAGTAAGAAGCTCATGCTTGCTTGAGCAAGTCTTGCATATACAAATTATAAATTTAGTCATTAAGTCAAAACCAAAAATTGGCTGTTTAAATTTAGTTTCTATGTTGATGGAAATGTATGATGAGAGCAAACACTGTTTATTTTAGAACCAGTGTCACTGAAAAATCATCAGCAAAGAAAGACTCTGTTCATCCTGTGTGCACTATAGCACCAGTTAACCCCTAGATCTAGCAATATTCCTATGCCAGACTGGATCATGCTAGCAAACCCAATCAAGAAAAATTCATCTTTGGCTGAAGCCAATTATGTTGGCTGCTATTTTTCAGTGTCAATTTGATAATCTAGAGAATTTATACTCAGTATATGGTATTATTCCAACAGATCCCCTCAAATAGGTACGGACTGAGTCAGAATAATCTGCTGTAATTCAAGGATCCCTTTTCTGTCTTCGACAGGTGAAGATTTCAGAGTAAAGAATAAGAGGTTAGGCTTCACAAACAGCTTTTCATTGTATACATCTACACTTGTAACAACATTTTCTGTTGCAAGTTTAACATACCTCCTGGTGAGAAGAGAAGGCAGCCCTGTGACATTTTCCTCAGGCCATGAGTATTCCATGGAAGGACAGCTTGATTTCAAATATGCTATGGCATTTAAATCACTTTTTATATTCCAGGCTTTAAGTTAGGAAGAGTCAGGAAGGTGGATCATTAGGTAGGCTGCTCCAATACTGCCCTGAGGATTTTATTAAAAAGTACATAATGGGATTTGTGAGCTTCATGGAGCTTAGATTTATTTTTTATTGGTGCTCATTTGCTAGATAATGTAACTCGTATTAAACACTGTAGTAATATAGTACTGGAAATATTGCTTCACAGATCAGGAATTTCTGCTACTGAGAAATTATACAGGGTGGCTATTAAACAAACAGGCCCATTTACTGTAAAATGGAAGGCTTAAGTCAATAAGTAACCCCCAAATTATAGACCACACTACCAAGCTGCAGCTCAGGAAAACAGCCTCACAGGACACATTTCATCTCTATTTCAACACTAGCGCTGACTTAATCTCCTTTCATGGGAGACTTAAAAATGTAGAGAACCTTATACAAGAGCGGGTATTAAACGGGCTCTTCATCTAATGGAAACAGGAAACAGTCAAACTTCCCACAAAGAACCAAGAATGGCAGATACCATCTAACGTATTCAGCTTTTTGTTTTAAAGCTAGGACTGTCATTTTGTATTGTGTTCAAGCACTTCCTTACCTTCTGGAATAAGTAATTTTGACAATATCTAGGTGACAGGAGAATGCATCAGTCAAGAATTTGAATGATTCAGAAATAGTGGAAGTTAGTGAAAAAACAGTGGATAGTAACTAGATGGACAGTTCTCTGTTCTAAAGGTAGAAATTATTGCAAATTAACGCTGAATTGGTGGAAGAAATTGTTACTTTTAGAAGAAGCAGCTAGAAGCCATCTACCTGGGATTTGAGGTATGAAGAGCAGGTGACCTGCCGAAATGAGAATAAAGGTACATCTTTTCTGAAAGGAAGCTTGTTTAGAAGTTCACTCCACTCTTTATCAGAATTCACTCTTCTATCAGCTTGGGGGGCAGGAATAGCAAAGATGTTAGAAAGAGTAAAGCCATTTCCCCCACTGTTTAGCGTACCTAACTGCCACACTGGACAGTCCAGACAGATCCTAAATTAAAAAACAAACTGTTGATAGAAAAGGTTGTTTTAGGAAGCAACCATTACTCAAAAAACTCTGCAGACTCAATATTATTTGTGCCTAAGTTCAAAGGACTGGGAAGTTTACTATGTAAGTGCAAAACTAAAACCAAAACAACTTTCAAGTGTGTCAGTTACATACCTATATGTATGAGTACTTTTA
This sequence comes from Burhinus bistriatus, assembly GCA_013397275.1. Classification (NCBI taxonomy): domain Eukaryota; kingdom Metazoa; phylum Chordata; class Aves; order Charadriiformes; family Burhinidae; genus Burhinus; species Burhinus bistriatus. Next base: position 32,293 of record VYXH01003984.1, on the reverse strand, counting down.
TATAAAACTCCATTTTTTCAACTCATTTTTTTAATATATCAAATTGCATACTGTATTGACTTCTCAATATAAAATTAAACAACTGAAAAACCAGAATCCACAAGAAATCTGGCTTGCAAGCTTGTGAAGTCCACTGCTGACAAAAGTTAGCCACTAGAAGTTAATCCATTTTTCCCCAGGTCATTCCTTTACATGAGTGACTACACCTCCAATATCACCAGTATGCCTGTTTCACAGGGTTCAATAGCTATCATCACTCCCCATAACAATCAGATAACACGTCCCTCTCCACTGTCTATGCGTCCTGCAAAAATTTCAGAGTTATGATGACAGAGACACACACACACACACCATCACATAACATACTTGGGGTAGAGGTGCATTTCACTTCAACTGTGGCAGCACCAGGCCCTTCAAGACAGTAAGTACTGTTTTGCCTGCCTCTTCTCTGAGCTTTGACTGTAGTCTTCCCAATTAAGTTAAATTCTGTACACTACAAATTGTCAGATGCACAACAAGAGTGCAAGCAACAATACGCTATCACCTAGCCATAGTAATACTAGCTATCATCCACCTTTAAAAAGTACTTTCATCAGTATATCTAGTTTTTATACTGCTAATTGTGAAGCAATATATTTGCATGAATTTTAGCAATATGCTAAAAGCTGCTTAAAATACAGTCTTGAACCAATTATTGGCTAAAGATTAGGACAAGTCAAGCATTCTCTCTAGTGTCTGAAACACCACTTGAAGCATTTCCATTGCTGCTCTAAGGACAGCACTACCCAAAAAGAAAAGCTAAAGGTAAGATAAAGGTTTTGAGTTTTGTTTGGTGCCCTTTGGGAGGAAGGGGGTTGTGTTTGTTGGATTTTTTTTCTGAAGGCAATTAATTAATTATTTTTTCAAAGTTAAATAATTTTATATTCTGAAACAGTTGTGTGAATACAAATGTACACGGAACCTTAATATTTCCTAAGTCCACTGCAGACTTAATTCACCTGATGTCATTACACTAAACTTGTTAAGCGAAACAAAGTTTTCATTCTTTTATCGTCCATCTTTCTCAGACACTGAGACACTTATCTCATGAATGGGAACAAAAACCAAACAGTGTAATGCTAAATGGCAGGGCCACAACCTTCTTTCTTCCTTTTCTTCTCTTAAACTTTTCCTTGATAATCAATCCCAAAAGGAACTACAATTTTATCAGCAGCAAACTATGACACAGGGCAGCACAGAGGCATAATAAAAAGCGGACGTGCTCCAGCAAGAATCCTAGAACATTTCTTAACAGATGGAGGCAAAGGTGAAACACTGGACTAGAATTCAGAAAATCTGATAGAGTTGTCTGCCAGCCTGATACAGCCTTGTGCATATCGCACCTCATGCCTCAGCTTCCTATTTGTAAAATGGAATAGAGCTTTCCTTCTCGTGTATTAAATTTATCAGACCTACTGTCAACTGAACTTTTAAGTTACATTACAACAGATATAAATAAGCAAATAAATCAGGACACAAATCCCAATCAATTTAGTTCTAGCAGTCGGTACAGCAATTTTGCAACAGACACTGAATTTAGCTGGAGTCTGACTTTAATAGCTCATACTGCCTTCTATCAGTAAAAAGTCACAGCAGTTGCTCACATGGAAGATGAGCACTGAAAGGATTAAAGCACAGCAGCAGCAAGATGTTAAACACATTATAGCCAAGTCAGAAGAATAAGGCATCTTATCACTGAAAACATTTTATGGATCCATAAAGGAAATATAGTGAAGGGAGGGAAAGTTCAGAAGTTTATTGAACTGAAAGATTTTTACATTGCTTTCAGCTTGCAGCAGTGGCCTTATTAGAACTCCTGGCACTTCTGACTTCACTGACACTAGCCAGCAAACCATTCAGGGCACACATAGTCCAGCTATGGTGCAATAAGCAAGACTCTCACTGGCCATCACTGTACAATGAGCACGTCATTTGGAGAAGCACTTCCTCTTTCATACCTAATTGCACACACAAACACCACTTAAAACAATACTTCAAGAGACAGAGCCTATTCTAAAATAAAGTCACTTTGTGGCACTAAAAATGCTTTAGACTTGTTTTCTCCTAGTGAACTCATCTCCTACTGTCAGTGAAAAAGATGTCAAAACACTCATATTATAAAGCACCTATCTACTCTTCTCTGTTCCTCTACAATGCTGACTGATTTGCACTGTGTAGTTCTCTTTAGGTATCATCATCTTTGAAATGGAATTTCTGCCTTGAATTACCAGTGCTTTGTGAATTGATTACATTTTCTTTCACATCAGCTCATCTGTGACTCTGGAATGAATATATGAAGACATCTTGGAAACAGTGACTTTAATTTACATTAAACACGGCTAACTAAATAGCCAAAGGATGGCATCTAAATCAAGATTAAAAATAACTCGTCTGAAACTGAAAGGTTCCCCACCAACCACACATCTACACAAGCAGCCACAAAAAAAGCCTCACCCTCCTAAGGCAAAATGAGAAGTCCATTCCCTAGTACAAAAGACTAACATGGTCTTAAGTGCTTACATGTGTCAGCACTAAAACTCCACAAAATCACCCCAGTATGTTTTCACTAGAACGGCTGATAAAAACCTAGGGAGTATCATACGGTTAGTCTGAAGTTTCAGTGGCAAGGATAGGATTTCTTAAAAGTTAATTTTGTATGAAATTTTACAAAAGTAGAGTGGCCACATCAATCTGAAGATGCTCAAGTAGGCTTACAGGGAGATGGAATCTTGTGAAGATTAGTAGACAGAGCTAAAAAAAAAATGCTTATTTTCAAGCACACAAACTCTCCTCCAAACATTTGTACGTTACAAGATGTACAAAGACATTCTGTGTTTTAAAAAAGGCAATGTAATGACTCAGGAACAGCATTCAGTCAGGTACTGAAAGACACAACGAACATCTCATGCATTTCAAAGGCAGCAACCATGACTCTGTAGCCTAATGAGGAGGTTCCACTCCCCTCTTCCTGGATGATTTCTGTGTTTGTTTTTTGTGTGTTTGTTGGTTGGGTTTTTTTAAAATCACTTTCTATAGAAACATAATATTGGGAACTCTGAGGAGGAGGAAAAAACTTACTGAGTTTCATAAACAGACAGATTAAATGGCAGCATGACTGAACCTTGAAGCCATGCTACTGTGGCATTAGAGAGAGGAGTGGAATCCAAAGGGAAGATTAGGAGGCATCTCCTCTATCTAACTATTGATAGGTGTTTGGGGGATAACTGTAAGAGGCACTGTAGTATCAACACTAATGCTCTAGCTTCCAGTGCAAGCACCCTAACCAGGCAGTTGTGAGATAGCTGGGAGAGAAGACTACTCTGCCTATGATTTATGGGAGTAAGCGAAGTCATCCAAGGTGCCCAAATCCAGGAAGAGATTTCAAGACTATCAGAAGCTGCAGAAGATATCAACATTCAAGAAGAAATGTTTGTCTTTCTAACTAAAGGCAGTAAGAATTGGTGCACACTGGTGATTCTAAAGTTATTCCTAGACACCCAACACTCTGTTATACAACATACGGAGTTTCAACTTTTTTTAAAGTGTGCCACTTCTAGAGCCATAAAACTTCTATAGTAATACCACCTCATGTCACTCCTTACTCTCTAAGAAACAATATCGTTTCAATCTTGTTCATATTGTGAACTCTTGAAGCTTTCTGTTCAGAATTAGAAGTTCTATTTTTCAAGGCAATGTTAGTTAAAAATAGAAAGTTTATGTCCACTGACTAATCACAGTCATTCTTTGACAATTCCTTATCTATATATGCTACTGCCTTCTGAAAAACAGCATACAGAACATAAAGATTGAAGTCATGCAATCCCATGATACTACACTACAACATTGTTTACATTTGTAAGAAGTCTCAGACACAATGCGCTAATTCATGTAACTGACTTTGCAACACTGGAGAAGTTCTCAGACACAGAACTGGAGTTTAACAGACCCCAGTTCTGTTCCAGTCCTTATTAGTCAACCTGGACTTAAGTTATCTGTATCTGCATGGAAAACCTGAGACAACAAATTAACACACTCTTGCTGTTACTACCACAAAATCATCTTGCCACATCTGCTGTCCCAACAAGCACCAGCTATTTACAATCAAGATACACTACAAGACATGCTATGCAAGATGGCTTAAAAGAATCTTTACAGGGCATGTCAGTATTTCCAGAGTACTCAGAAGGACTACAAAGCAGCAAGCTATACTATTTTTCATTAGATGTGCAACTAAGGCACTTACATTGTGAATTCACGACCATGAAACAGTGCCCCACCATTCTACAGAACAGCCCAGGCTAGAGTGTTATCAGAGGCAGCACTGAAGCCAGATGGTAAGCACTTAAGTTTCCTGTCACCTGTTAGAGATTCTTAAGTCTTTAAGGGTGTACTAAGCAACTTTCACTTTAACTTTTAAGCAATTTGTCAAGTCAGAATGAACAAAGAAAAACTTCAGACTAGGTAAGCCCACACACTGCAGCCCCAACAGAGTCCCTAGAAAAAACAAAAAAGCTTAACACACACCCCACCCTACCCCCAGCTCTGACAGGACATG
>VYXH01003984.1:515-27445 GCA_013397275.1 Burhinus bistriatus | reverse complement strand
CGCAGGTGCGGCGGCAGCAGCCACACCACCCCGAGGCCGGGGCGTCCCGAGCACAGGGAGGAACGGGGCGGAGGCGTTACCAAGGCAGAACCGCCAGGGCCTGCCCCGCGGCGGGAAGTCGCCGAGGCCAGGCCCCCTGCCCAGCCGCACCGAGGCGGAAGCGGCCCCCCCGCTCACCTGCTCCGAGGGGGGGGACTCTCCGAGGGCGCGGGGCACCAGGGGNNNGGGCCACCAGGGGCCGAGGCGGCCGCTCCCGCAGCCGCCGACCTCGCGGGCCACCCCTCATTCAAAGCCGGGCGCGCACCGCTGCGCCGCCGCCTCCCGCGCCGCCATCTCGGCCTCCTATCACCCGGGAGACGGACCCGCCCCTTCCGGCCGCGCCTCTTCCCCTCGCGCCGCCAACCGCCGCTAGCGCCTCTGCCCGCGGCGCCCGCCCTGGGCCGCTGAGGCCAACGGCTGCTGAGACGGCTGGGGCTGGGCCCTGGCGACGTGGCCTCTCTACGGGAATAGCGCTCGGCAGGCAGCATCGGGCTGCCCTGCGGCCCGCCCCTGCCGGTAGCCTTCACTCTCTCCCGCCCTCCTTCCCTCCCGCGGCCCCGCACGGCGCCTGGCGAAGACCGCCCTGCTCCCCGCTCGCTGCGGCTGCCGGCGCCGCCGCCGCCGCCAGGCCCCTGGCGGGGTTTGAGCCAGGTCTTTGTCACTTCGGGGAACTGTGGTAAAAAAGCGTTGGTCTTTAATGTTACCGGGGTGCCGCAGATNCAGCTCTGACAGGACATGCTCCCCCCCGCCCCTCTTTTTCCACAGGGTGCTAAATCTCCCAGTCCCCAAACGCTGCCTATCTACTTGGCAGTCACTTCATGTTTTTCCCAGACCGAGAGATTCCCCCCCGTCTCCGCCCGAGAAGGGGCCCGGACCAGCCGGGCAGGGGNGGCTGCCGGCGCCGCCGCCGCCGCCAGGCCCCTGGCGGGGTTTGAGCCAGGTCTTTGTCACTTCGGGGAACTGTGGTAAAAAAGCGTTGGTCTTTAATGTTACCGGGGTGCCGCAGATGTGATTGTAAAGGTACTCCTATGTGTTTGGCTAGATGCTGAGCTGTAAATTTGGAAGCTACTGAAAAAAAAAAAGTGCGCTGAAGTAGCTTCTGACAGGGTGTAGCCTCAGCTGGCAGCATGTCTTGCCAAGTGCCCCAGGTTGTTCCCCAAAATGCTTCAAAAAGTGTTTGTGCACGTTAACTGGTTGGCCTCCAGATACAGTGTATTCATTCACTGCTGATGTGCAGAAAAGGGAAGGAGGAAGATGTTAGGGAATCTAACGTAAGATTTTCCAGCACTCTCTGTATGCTTCCAGTTGCATGACATTCGGCAGATGAGGTAAAGGGAAGCTTTGTCCCCTTCTCACTAGGGGACCTAGTCAGCTTCTAAGAAGGTGGCAGTGATAAAGTCCCTTCAACTCCAAACCATACCACCCAGTTCCTTCTGCTCTTAAATATCTTCCCTTAAAGACTTCCTGCCAGTAGAGCTAACCTGCTAGCTGCTGTTTTCTGTACTGTAGCTTCAGACAGTGAGGGGCTGGGCGCTAGGAGGATGTCTCTTGTGGGGAAGCACTGGTGTCATACAGGGTTCCTTCGTATCCCTGTTCCCATGGCCTGACAGACACTGTAACTGCATTTCCTCAATTCTTCATCAGGAAGCAGGCCGCAAAGGGACAAGGGGCCAAGCATGATAAGGCTGGCAGCAGGGCCGGGGCCTTGCCAGCCAGGACCCAAGCCGGGCAGGCTGGGGACAGCTTAGAGTCCAGACTGTCGGGCACGTTTCTGGTGATGAGGCAGATCTGAGGACGAGCCAGCGAGTCAGTCTACTGGTCCGGGATCAGTAGAGTCCATAGCTAATCAGGACACAGCTGTGGCCAAACGGAAGGGCTGCGCTACTAAGACGTTGCTGAGGTGGGCACTGGCACCCTTATGCCTGCACAACCTGTGTTCAATAAGAGAAACTCACTATATGCAATGGTGGTTTTAATTTTAAGCACCATTTCAAAACCATTTGTGTAGCAAAGTTACACCTTTCAACACAGCTTTCTGTCTAAAGCAGAAATTGGAAAAGAACCTTCATCTGCATTCACACATGAAAGTGAAACTATGAGCATGGCACACTGGAAGAGGTCAGGTTATGAAGATAGTGACATTTCCTTTGAGAACACATTCAGGTTTTGGCATTGCAGTCTATATACTCAATAGGGAATATGCTACAGTGAGAACGAAACATTTTAAAATATGCATATAAACACCCACACTTAATATAAAAACTGCCAGAGTGGCTCACCCACACTCTCCCCCTAAATGCGCAACAGACTTGTGTGTGGCTGTTGCATTAATGGGAAAAAATCCCGGAAATTGGCAGACCACTAATGAAGAATAACTGTCTTCATAAAAACATAATTATGCAACTTCAAATTTAGGAATAATACAAGCATAACAATTTATAAAAGAAGTGTTTGCATAAATAAATACTTCTCTGTTCAAAAATGTCATTAACCCTTAGCTCTTAAGATTTTTAACTTGGATTCCTTTGGATCAGTTAGTTTTCCCAAAGAGATCCTCTTAAATCTTAAATCATTGCCACAGCAAATACAGTACTGCTACAGTAAACTAATAAAGTTTGTTAGGGAACTACATTTTTTAAAATTAGTACTTTTCTTTTCTTTTACAGATATTAAGGATTAAACATAGCAATCACATCGCCTGACAATTTGCAAGTTTGCTTGTGTCACTTCTTTACATCTAAAGCAATTTTGTCTCTTCGAGGTTGATTGTTCCATAGCCACTGGGTAGATGTCATCCTGATACATTTGTGTTTCTATTTAGTAACTTCATTCTGTCTATAAAAGGGATACAGTCTCTCTTTCAATATGAATTCTCCTTCCTATGGTATATGTGCTTCATTTACTTGTGTAATCTTTCACTGTTCAGTCATTTGCTAAAGCTACAAATAGCTTTTTTATCTAAGGGTATCTTTCCACAGTTGCAGTCTTGTTGAATTGTGCAGTAACTCAAGTTTTACATTTGCAGAAGAGAGTTTACCCTCGACAAGTGTTTGATTCTAGTCAAAGTAGTGTTCTTACAGTTTAAACCACAGAAAAATTGCAGGTTTTCACTATAAAAATCAAAAGTAAATTTCTGTACTGCTGCTACATTCTGCTTTTTGAAATTTCATCATTAACTGTCTTGAAACTGTAGATGAGAAGGGGCAGTTCCATCATTAGATACATTTTCCATTCCTTTGTAGTATTCCTCAGCACTGATTTTTGGTAAAATCTAAGTATTGTCCAAAGAGTTTGCTTAAATTTAGGCAAATGTGTATCCTAGCATGTATGAAAATCTGTTCCCTTTCCCAAGTAAGCAGGCAAGTAGCCATGAAAGCATCTTTTCTCTCTAAAGGTCTTCCAGGCTGCAGCTCTACTGTCTGCTGCCTCTGCCAGCATACCTTAAATTCCTTCACTCCTGCACAGTAAGGCTTGATATGCCTTGTAGAGGAAATTTCCAGACTGGTGGTCTTAGTGAGAGGCTTTTGTAGGAAAATTAAACAAACTGACTTTTAACAAGCATGTGATATATAAAGTGAAAAGGCACACACCCAAAGTAATTTTTTGGAAGCGGTGGCCAAGAGAGGCTAAAGAGCGGCAGTGACTGCCCAGGTCTCCCTGAGCTCAGAGCAGACTGTGGAAGTTTGACCTTCTGCTGGACTGGGCAGTTTCCGTTGCTCCCCTGAGAATGATCCAGGGGTTCTGTCTCCTTTAGCATCTCTCTGCAAGGCACCGACCTTCACACTGGAGCCTTGCCAGCTGACAGGACCTTCTTGGGGGGCAGAATCCCCACTCAGCATAGAGGAATACCCACCTCGGGTTGAAAGAGGCTGGTTGGTTGTTCAGTGCTGTGAAGAACTTAGAGATGATAAAGAATGTGTGACTTTAGTCTGATGCTGAGAAATTTCCTGGGTTCTCTCTGCTGATGGCATTGGCTCCTCCTTCCTAGGATGTTTCTGTATTTTATGATGATGGGTTAATATACAGAATCGATGAGGGAGGAGGTACCAGAACCCAGTTTTCTCTGTGCCTGCCAGGCGAGTGAGCTAACCCAGAGGCTACAGAGCTACAGAGCCAGACTTCTGCCCTCTCAATTAGTATTTTTTTCACAGTAGCAGAAGTATTGGAATTCTGCCTCCCCCCATGAGTCATGATAGAAAAGACTGTAGCTTGTTAATAAGGCCATTCTCCCAGGAGGCAGGAGATTTAAAGTGGGGGATTCCTTGTATTTTGGAAGGTCAGGAAGGAGGTGACCAACCCATCTTTCCTCTTTCCCAAATAAAGAATCTACCAGCTATTTAGATCTTGACTGTGTGATTTAACTATTAGGCTGTATATACAAGTTATCCCAATTATTTTGTCTTCTTTCGGCCAGATCCAAAAGAAAGCAGTGCCAGCTGCTGCACTTTGGCAGGAAGTAAATCCCCTCAATAAGTTCAAGGTGTGCTTGGGATTTGGATCTCAGGGATTAAAGCATTCTGTTCTGGATCCTAGATCCCAGTTTCCTTTAGGTGACAGCTGGATGCCTCTGCATACCTTTAGCTGCAGACAACAGGGCAACTCCAGCATGTACAGAGACAAGATTGTGAATAGACTTAACTTTGCATCAATAAATGTACCTGCAGTTACAGTACTTGGGAACTTCTGGAACTGCCATTTGGTTGCAGCTGAGCAACCAAATAGACAGCAAATGTGGATATTGGTGCTTAAACTCCACTTAAAATGTATTATAGGTGATTATGATCCTTATTGGCTCTCAGTCGTTACTGATTTTAATAGATAAAACGGGTGCATAAACTAAACTAGAAAATAGTATTAGAATTGCCAGAAAAAAATTAATTCCCTAGCTTTTTTATATGGGAAGAAAGCTTATGCTTTGTATTCCTTATAATCATATTCCTCAACTGCAAATTAGGGAGAGGATAATGGGACCTATTCTTTATACAACTAATTTATCACTTTATTACTAAATAGAAAATCTACCTTTCCATCCTGTACTACATAGCCATTAAGTAATCTTGCTTGACTTACATGCACAGCCTTTCTTGTGTTACTTATTAAGGAAAAAAGCATTATATGCACTAAGTTCAAGTTATTAGAGGATGGGTCCTAGGCATAGTGCTAGCATTTGAATTCAAATCCTCTAAATAATTGAGTATCTAGCATGTTGCTTTATAAAAATAGTTATCTACATGGATATGCTTGTGTGTGCATGTCTGCATGCATATGATTTGCATTTAGGGAAGTAGGAGAGAGCGCATAGCATGGAAAGATAAGGTCATGAAGTTTTGTTGTGGAAAGAATTTAGGAAAGCAAAGGATTTTCTTTCTAGTTTTGTTTTGGACTTTTTTTGAGGTGGGGAGAATCATGAAACTGTTCTTTCTTTCTTCATACTTAAGCATATGGTAGAAGAATTTCTACTTATTTGTAAAATGTGAGTTTCCTTTCTTTTTTTCATGCCCTTTGCCAGATCTAATAATGTCATTTCAAGAAGAATTATTCTCAAGTTTGGAAAAGAACTTAATAGAAAAAAAACCCTTAAATTAATCATTAACCCTCCCTTTTTCCATTTTAAAACAAATCAATTCAGCAAAAAAAATCTATTTTAAGGCTCAAAAACTTTAAAACTCAAGTTCTTATCTGAGTACCTATGTGCCAAGACCAAGGGGCTGTTGGAAGTGCTGAGCTCCCAAAAACTGACTAAAATCAATGCCAGCTTCAGACAAATTTGACTGTCTCAGTAAAATTTGGTTTGGGACATCTAGATCCCAGTTTTGATGGGGGGGAAAAAAAAAACAGCTGGTTGTCTTATATATATATATAGTCTAGAGGATACAGCGATCAAAGGAGAGAAATGAGGAAGTGAAATAAATACATTTTTTTCATTCTTTATCAAGTTTTCCTGTTTACCTCATGATAGCGAGGAAGCATTTCAAGTCATCTTTATCATTGCAGCAGTCAGTAGGCAGAAACCAGGTGTAGATGACACTCTGATCTTTATTCAACAGAGGAACAACAGTCCTCTGCCACCCATTGACTGTTTGATGAAACACCTCCTTGCAAAAAATATGTCAACAGGTATTTTGAAATGTAATCTGAACTACTCAAATATTAGCAAACTGATCCAGGATTTGGGCAGAAACTTTTCTCAGAATGAAATGTGCATGAAAAACTTAACAAACAGATTAGCTAGATCGGAGCATTTTTCAATCCAAGTTACAAAAAATTATTTTGTAATTCTTAATTGCTACTGCCACTTCCATCGTAGATTCCCAGGGCATTGCATTCCACCCAGTTACACCTGTACTGAGGCTGACAACTCCTGCTTGTGTTCAACTAAAGCAGCTTTTCTCTTTGTGGAAACTTCATTAAAAGGTTCACCTTGGAAAGTGTTAGAAAATAGCAATTAAGATGCCACTCAGTTTTGCCAGAACAGAGGATTTAAAAAGCAGAGGACATTTATACAAATCAGTGAACTGCTCTGGACCTTAGATTTTTGGGGATGCCTTTGTTTCCTTTGCAAGGGAGCAGAAGTATAAACACGGAGTATTTATCCTGATTTCCCTTTCTCAGCTGGAAGAAACTGAGCTGCTGCTGCCAGCTCCAGGGAACGCTCATGGGCGAGTACTGCATTTCTGGAAAGTTTGAGTAACTCTGAACTACAGCAGCTCTTCCAGAAAGGCATCTTGTACCCAGGAAAGCATTGAAAAATGAAGGATCCACCATATTTCTTCATAGTTTGTTCCAGTGATTAAGCAGCTGTACTTCTACAAATGCCATCTTGTTTTAAATTTGAATTTGTCTGCCTTCTATTTCCATCTGCTCTTTATGCCTTTCTCTGTTAAAGTGCCCTTTGTTTCCTGTTTTCTCCCTGAGGAGGTTGTGCACATCCAACCATATTTTCTCAGCTTTCTTTTCAATAAACTAACACTGGGAGATTTTTAAAGCTTAACTAGCAGTGCTAGCCCTCAATAATTCCTTTTTCTCTTTCAGTGCTCCATTTTTTCCTTCTTCCTTTCCAACTTGCGAGTGTCAGTCTCACCAATGCAATATACAAAGCTAAGATCAGTGTTATGCTCATGTCTGTTTGTGTGTATTCAAAGGTCCCATGGAAGCAGATGATGAGTTTTTTACTATGATTTCCAGTGTCTTTGCTTTCCAGGGAATTAAGTGTTGCTTTTGCCCTCTGCACTAGATGTAAAAAATCAACTCTGTGCTTAATTTGTACACAGGCAGATGATGGGGGCCAGCCAACAGAAGAGGCCAGGTTGCTCTGCCCTTGTCAGTGTTCACCCACAGGCCGCCAGCCACAGATTTTATCAGCAGCAACTTGATACTTTAGCTCAGGGTCAATGATTGAAAGAATGGATGACCTCTTTCCTAGTAACTCCAATAAACAAAAATGAGCAGGGATCTCTTAGAAGGATATTTTTTATGACCTACTACTAAATCACTTCACTAGTTATAAGGTAAGTGTAAAGAACATTTTAAAGAATAATACTGTTCAGATGGAAAGCACCATGCTAAATGTGAAATACACTAAAGCGAGATTAGGCCTTTTCTCATTCCAAGCAGAATGCTGATTAACCTATTCATTACACTGAAGTGGTGAAGTATAAATTATTTATGAGGAAAGGAATTTATTTTTCCTCATTTTGGGCTCCAGTCATTACAAATTTGGCTCTGCAGCCACAGCTGTTTCATTGAGAAACTGAATAGCTGAGAAAAACAGGCCAAGTAGAACACAATTCTGATTTCAATTGCAAATATTTAGAAATTTAAAGAAAGCCAGCAGGTAAAAGCATTGGATATTATTCATTGCTCCAGTGAAAACTCAATCACTAAGTAAGTTAAAGCCAAACCATCAAGGTACCACAATCACTACAATTAAACATATTCCATTATGTGAAAGAAAAGATGAGGACATGGGCTAGGTAGTGCAAAGCTGTAACCCAAAGGACCCTCCAAAGAGACGAACTGAGAAGCAGGAATAATTTTTAAATAGCACTTGTGGACTCTTACTGGATTTAAACAGACTGCAGACATACTCTCCAAGTGATAAAGGTCTGTATTGAAACATTATGGCAGTAAAAAGAATGAAGAAGAACAGGAAAAAAAGAACAGAAAAAAACCCCAAACAATTGAAAATGCTGTGGTGGCAAAATGATAAGGCTCTAAGATGTGAGCACAAGTTTGACATCTCAGCAGAATTTCTTGTTGATGTTCCTATTTTATAACATTTTTTGACTGGACTATGTCAATGTGGAGAAGTATTCATGGGGAAATAATTATCAAACAAATTAGAATCTAACCAGTTTCAGTACATTGTGTATTTCAGACCCCTCAGGGCCTGACTAAGGGAAAGGCTAAGCCAACTTTTCTCTATTGGTCTTTCATTGACAGCAGTAGGACTATTCAATTCACTGTCACATAGAATTTGGATTAGTGCACATCCAGAGCTATACCAATTTACTCTAGCTGACCCATTATTTCAATGTCAATTTACAAACTGATTTTATTTTTTACAGGCTTGTCTACAAAAAGACCAAGCTGAAGCATTTACTAGAGCATGTATACAGGGCTGCCATCTAAAAGATGTATAAGCCCACAGCTGAGGTAATTCACATCAATCCTAAATTGTCACTTCTTTGCTATCTAGTTGTGGGTGCTCTCTGCCTTTGTAAGGAACAGATGCATTACATGACATTGAAAATGCTGAAATTTTGAAGAAAAAGTAGTTAATGCATCTATCTGGTATGGAACTGTCATCAAACTGTCAAACCAGGACAGGAACCTTTAACAGCACAGATCATCTTATTTTTCAGTGTGCAAAAAAAAACCTCAACAGGACAATACTGTTCTGGCTGGATCCCGACTGTTACCAATTGCTTTCAATACTCAACCAAATGAGTAGAAACTGAGATTGTGCAGAGAACAGTTTGCAAAACAAACTACCCTGTGCATGTGAGAATAAAACCTGCAGTTAAAACAAAAAATATGAGGCTACCAAGGGGACCTATTTATTCCTCAAAAAAACATCTCCTATTGCTGGTATCACCCCAAATGCAACTTCAGTCTTAGAAGATCCATCAGGATACCTCTGGCCAGTCCACTCCAGTGTGATTTGGATCTGCACGTTAAACATACTTTTTGCCTAGGTACTGAACAGAGGCCGCACTAGTGTGATTAACAGAATTCACTGCGGGAACATGTGGCATTGGGCTGTTTCCATCAGAGAGCAGCCAGTGTTCCCCTGAGATGGGAGCCGCTGGTGCGTGTTTGGAAGGCAGTCACTCTCTCCTCTATCTTCTGGGTCTCTGAATGCTCTTGCATTTTAAGCCAGCCTGGACAGAACTTTACAAGTTCTTTTTGGAAGCATGTGAAAGAGCTATTTGTCAAGCTTTTAACTTCAGATTGGTCAGCACAACTTTCTGAAAATTCAAATAGCATTCAGTCTTTTTTGTGTGCCAAGCATGAGCTGCCTACAGAGGAGAACTACACCACACTTATAGCAATTGCACTTCAACTGTCATCTTCTAGGTGGAATCTCAAATGTTTACTAATCAGACAAAAAGCCTTCCACAGTTCGGTGTATGAATACCTTAAGTCTGACCCTCTCCCACTGCAGTGAAGAAAATCAAGTGGAAGCTCTGAAGCGAGTTATTGTGTGTCCATGACACACTGCAGCCATTCATCAAGCAAAGACTTTAAAGTCACATGCAAAACATCAAAAGAACATCAGGAAAGACCTTTAAGAATGAAAGTGTAAGAATACAGAAGACATTTTACAGCCTTGCCATATTTTAAAAATACACTCAGCGTATATTGTGCTAGATTCTGTGAAGAAACATTCTGTTCTCCATCAGTCACTAGCATTAGGTAAATCAAGTCTAGAATGAAGAGCTCAGAATAAATATAAATATACACATTCAAACAGAACACGTTAATTGCAAATGAATTTGCAATCAAACATTGAATTAACATACACAATGCAAATAAACTTTTTAAAAAACAAGATGGACTTTTAAGTGGAAGAAAGAATTTTCTTCTTTCTGACATCCACCATTATTTAACAGTGTAGAGACAATGACATACAGCGAGTGTGTTCAAACTGACACGAAGGTAGATTTAAAACAGTACAGCACAGGCCCTCAGAAGGAATATCTGTAGAATACAGCAGATCCCTGATCCGAGCTGCTGCAATGTTCCAGACTCAGCCGGAACTCAGCCTTGTGTAGACGCAGACTCGTCTTCTGTAGATGCCCATTGAGCGTCGGTATTGCCCAGTTTATACTGACTTCTGTCTAGTGCCAGACTTCACCTTGGGCTACTGCTAGACTCTTCTCTCACGCCTGTTCCCCAATGCGCAGTCTGAGCAGACAAGTCAGTAGAACACTCGCAGCCTGGCACTGATAGTTCTGCCGCTGCCATTTCATCCCAGCGCCCTGCAGGTGACCAGCTCAGCCACAGCCGGCCCCCCCCCTCCCCGGGAGCACGCAGCGTGGGAAGCAAGCACTTCGCTCTACAGCAGAGCGCCGCCTTTTTCTCTTGGAGCGGCCGGGAGCGGCAGCGGGGCTGGCAAGGAGAGGGGGAGCAGCCAGCGCACTCCCCACGCGTGGGGCACGGGTGCCCCCGAGCGGCTCCTCGGGTAAGCGCTCGCAGCGAGGACTGGGGAATGACACAAGTCCACTGGAGCAGGCACGACTTTCTATGCTCCAAGTGACAGTTTTTACAGTATTCTTCTAATGAGGAGTATGAAGATTTATGTTGAGTCAATTCATTTTTCACAGTAGCCGAGTCGTAACGGTATGTAATTGCTCAGTTTCTGCTTCTCCTCCTCTTCATCATCTGTTAGACACCTCAAATTGAAGCTGGCAAAATTTAGACATTTTCACTTCAAAGCCCCTTTCCTGATCCTCTTCATCAACTTTATTTTTGCAGCTATTTATAGACCTGGCTGATGTTGCAGTTCCAGATACAAGAATTTAAAATGTATCCTCTTAAGAGATGTATGTTGGCAAATTACTGCATCACACTTAAATTTCAAAAGGCCCCAAAGATCCACATAATTAAGAATTACCAGTAATATGGGCAAAGCTAGAAAACAGTAGTTGTCATGGATCAGAATAGTGATGCTTCTCAGTTAAATATGAAGAGAGAATTATTGATAAAAGATACAACTGCCTTCTTTTATTTGAAGAATTCAACCTGTTATGAATTACTGAGCAAGTAATTACAACACAAGTTAGAGACTTCAAACCACTCACTCTCTGGCAAAGTACCACTGAGAGGAATGCCACGAATACTGTCATGGAGTCTTAACTTCTTCATGAAAATTAGAAAGGATATGCTCAGTAGCATGTCATAACCCATTTTCCACAGACCTTTTTCCCCTTCTGCATTTCTAATTAACATACTCGTTAATCATGCTTGTTTTTTGAAAATCTGAGCAAGTTTGCACAACTGTATAAAATTATGGATTATTAAAAACTGGAATAGGTGACACCATATTACAGTGCACTAATAGAGAGAAGAGCTTTAGAACCACAAGTCCACAAAATTTTTTATTAAAATAACACCAAGTTTAAGAAATCGATGCAGTGCAAAGAAACTTCAACTCATCATACAAAAAAAAAAAAATTATTTTCCATCCTTAAGTATGGAAACTGCATTCCAATCCTGACATGATTGACATAATACAGAAACAAACACTGTATCCCAGATGAACATCGACGTTAAAGACTGGCATGCTGCGCAAGGAAGGTTCTTATTCTTTGCAAGAGTTCTTTCTTTACACTGTCTGGTACCAAGGCTGAAACACAAATAAGAAAGCAAAAAGTAAAAAAGACAAAATGAAAAATATGCCAATACTGAAGTTTTACAACAGCTTCTTCTTTGTTTGTTCTTGAAATCCTGTTAATACCTAAATAACAGAAGTTACATGATTTTCATATAGTACATCTACATTTTTACCATTTAAAACAGGCTAAAATTGAAGTCTATTGAGAACACTGTTGTTATTGGTAGTTTTTTGCCTAGCCATAGTCAAGAAAATTGGAAAGTTTGAGGGAAAGGATTATTCAACAGGAAACAAGATACAATCACCAGAAACTAGTTTTATTATCCTACTTTTTTCTTCACAAATTTAAGGCCAAAAAAAAATTCTCAGCCATGACCTCAGAGCGAGGGTCTTCAGCAAGTTGTTTTAAGGCCTATTTTTATTTAAGACTTACTGAAGTTTCTGCCACTAACACCAACACCTATTAGAGAGTTCAAGAACTACATAAAGACGACTGCAGTATTTCTCTAAGATTCCATTTTTCTGTATCTGTATGCTATGTCCTTTCCTTTTGCTTCTTCTCATTACACTAGTACTGTTCATTCAGATTTTCCATCTTAAAAAGAATTGGAATTTTAAAACATCTCTGCCTCATACCCCAAGTTTTCTTGAGACCATTAAGTCAATTATAAAGATGAATACAGACTCAGGACTAAATAATGTAACTAGCAAAAGTAGCCTACACACAGAGCTCATTACAGATTTTGAATGGCTGTTACACAATACAAATTAATGTTTTATTTGTAGTTAATATCAAGCTATTAACATTTTTCCTTGAATCCAACACAGGCAAGTTCATAGTGTTTCCTTCAAAATATTAATGAAATATAGGTAGGTATGTTTATCAATGTACTACCACATCCATGTTGGCATTTCCTTACCTCTGCCTTTAGGAGTGATTTCTGCCACCAAATCATCAACAGTAACATGCTCTAATCCTTTTTCTTTAATGACATCTGGGGAAAACCAAGACAGGTATTTTAAGTCTTTTAATCCATTTGCTAGAAGACAAAACCTGTGCCAATGATTAGGAGACAAAACCTGCATGCATAGGTCGTCAGAGAAGATGAAGTAGCTTGTGACCTAAATGTTGATTATTAACTCAGTGCTTACATTGCATTGTACAGCAGATTTAGTCTCTCATCATACCATAGGTTTAAGGATGGGAACTTGTCACTACTGATGCACCTTCATCAGCTCATATTTTAAAATCAAGTGTTACAAAGTTTAAGCTTAATCTGAGCATTACCAGATGTGCATATTGTGTTGCAGCAGTTCACAAGTTGGTCCACTTGTCTCTTCAAACACATTATTTACATAACAGTGAAAAAGAGATGCAACTGGAAAAAGACTTTGGAACATAAAACAAGGAAGAGCACCAAGACAGTAAATACTTACTACTTTTCCTAACTGGTTTAAACAACATCTCTATATATTTCAGCAAAGTAAAAAAGCGTGTCTGAAAGAAAGGTATACATCGACAGCAAAATAAAAGCTATGATTTTGCTTTTTGCAAAATTGCCTGCTTATACTGCCTTGAAGACTACTGAAAAAATGCTGAGAAGAAACCTCAATTCAGTAGCATAAACCTAAAATATTTTGTCTAAACATCAATGTTTTTAACTATACATTAGTACATAGGATTGATGGTCCCCAAGACACAAAACAAGCTTTCTGAACTGACATCACATGAACTATTTGTAAACTGTTTTTCTTGGCTGAATTCCCTGTAGAAATGAATCCTGAATTGCTCCATTATTGGCCCTAATCCACAATGGCAAGAGGCTCTGGAACAAGCTACCAAAAAACCCTCCAAAACCCACACCCCAACAAAACAACAACAAAACCAACAAAAAAAACCACCAAATCCCTCTCTGTCCTTGATGTTGGAGGTTATTAGGCCCTTAACAGGGACAAATGAACTTATATTTGCATTCTCAGCAGCTGCAGTTAAAGTTCAAAGTACTAGTGTAAACCAAACAATTTTAAGTAACTTGACTGTAGCAGATAATAAAGTGTATAGTTGAGAAGGCAGAAAAACATCCCTTTTGCTATCTGTACTACTGAAATGGCTACTCTCTGGCAGTGGCATTGGGCAGACAACTGCAAGCACGAATCATTTCAGCCTTCTCTGCAAATCCACCTATGAAAACAATTTAACACGCTCAGGTCTACAAAAGAAAAACTTTGTAATGGGATATCAAGTTGCCAGGCACAACAGACCAAATCGGAATTAAAGCGAAAACTCAAGGGATTTCTTACTTGCTTTAAGGAAATTTCATCATGTGGTAATATTCCTGGATGCTTAAATACTATTTACAATGGTTGCATACAATTTACAAGTCAGTAAATTGCAGTAATGCTAAATACTTAACTCAGAACTAAAAGATTTTGGTATTTATAGGTTCATCTGTTTGTTTTCTCCCATCTAAGCAGATAATCTTATTTTCAAGAATTGTATTCAGGAGTACAAATGCACTTCTTTCTCTCCCATATGCAGACAACAAAGTTAAGTTTCTAAGTTGCGTACCACTGTATTTGCTCCATTTTCCTTTCTTTTGTTTTTTATTCTCCTATGATAAGGACATCTCTCTCAAAACAAAAAGTCATATCATCATGAATATTTAGGGAACCAATTCCAATACTTTTCTCAGAAGCTTAATAAGTTTCAGATTAGAGAAGATGTTTTGAGATTTTTTTTGCCAAAATGGCAAGATGCTTTCTTGCATGCAAAACCAATTGCCAGGGATAATTTCCTCTTGCCCAAGTCTCATTTAAATTGATTGCTAGGCAGGGACACTTTCATCTGGGACTTTTATTTGGCCAGAACACCAGTTGATTACAAAGGATATTAGTTATTTGACAACTGTTACCTTTGCAGTGTGCCTTCAATTGATCCTTCCAGCCGCATTCAATTAATTTGGCTCTCAGCAACTCTTTAAGGCTGTTAAGACAATATACAAATTTGTTAGGAACAGCAAACATTCCTGACAGCTTAAATATGCTTCAGTGTGAAAGTTTACAGTTACTACTCATAACAGAACTCCCAGACCAGCAGCAGAAATGGCTGAACAGCGTGTGAATCCTAACCCCAATGAGTACCAATTTTAGTTTACCATGTTGGATTAGGAGGAGTTGGCAGCTCAGGAGCCAATTCACGGTATTTCTTCAAGCAGCATTCATGCTGCAGCCACAGAAAAGAAGCAGAAGCCCTTGAATCATTTGAACTGCCTGAGTCTAGTCCGTTAGCAAACGTATGCTAACTTTCAAAGTTAGAATACTTCACCTGAAACCAGGCCTTCAAAATAAATACAACCTTCCCCCCCTTCTTTCTGAAAGGAGAATTCTGTACTACCATCTTCAACTGCAGGTTTCTCTCCCCAGTTACGCTTTACCTCGTGTTGGGTGAAGACGAAGAGATTGTGTATCTTGTCTTCCTAAGCATGGTTAGCAATTATAAGCATACACAACAAGGATTCAGGCATTAAACAGAGAAGAAATGCAACAATCTGCCACAATGATACATCTACTCCATATATCGGAAGAGAATACTGAAAGCTAGCTAAAAAAGCGAAAATTAGTACTGAAAAACAGAAGGGAAAATGAAAGTAAGATATGATAAAATAAGCTTTAATGTCTTCATCCTTTATTCCATCAGCTAGCTAGCCTACTTATCTTATGCCATCCTAAATAACTCTAGCAAAATTCTATTTTTACGAATGAAAAGATTGCAGCAACTGGCTGAATTGTGTAGGTCTAATCCTTTTTACTCAGTGAATCAGGCATAGGGCAGATGAACTTACGACAAAAAGCAGAGTAACAATACAGGTGAAATTCACTGCTTCTGGATATTTCTTAATTCAAGAAATCCGAGTGCTGTGTCTCTGATCATAGTACAGCTCTGATAAAGCCTGTTTATAACACAGCTTTTGACACCCAGTCAAAATTCTTACTGTTAAATTAGAATAAAATAGGTCCCAATACCATTTCAAGAAATTGCTTGCTCTGGTGAAGCTCTGTACAGTCTCCAAGGGGATGGTCACAACCAGAGAGAAGTAGAGCATAGACAAAAGGTTACACTAGGTACAGGGCTATGTGATGACCTAGGAAGATGACTCCTTCTCATGCTGGCCTTGAAAAATGAAGGAAATAGAGCTTTTGGTGCATGGTGTTACAGATGAGGAAGGAAACGTCATAAGCACACATGTAAATACAATGCAAACAGAAGAGACTGAAGAGACAACAAAAGGCCAAAAACTAGCTCCATTGTGTAATTTACTTGTTTGCCTTTACTGGGATCTCTACAATGACTTGCACATGTGCTGTTTTATGTGTTCCATTGTGTATTTCCTTCCCTAATAAGAAAAGAACACAAGGAACACAAAAAAATCTCAGAAGCAAAAAGAAAAGTTTTGTCTCATTCTCTTTGTCAGGAAGTAACAATATTTAACTGCAAAAAACTACATTTAATGGTTATTTTTATACAAACCAAGAGCTTTCCAACACAAACCACCAGAATAAGAAAAAGCTTTAGAGTTCATAACACAACCACCCCACCCTTTTTTTTCCCAGCTTCTCTTTTCAATTGTAAGACTAAAATAAAGCTGTTCAAAAGGCAAAACTGTTTTATATATAGCTTTATATAATACATATGACTTTCATACACAGGCATTTGAAGAATTTAGAGTTCTTTACTTTCTCTTTACTTTCTCTTTACTTCTAGGTATAGTTCATGTTTGGTAATATCTAAAGGCTCTTACTGGCATGGAGTAGGAAGCCTACTTACCGTTCTCGCTCTCCTGTTTCTATTAGCTTTTGGTTAATGGTTGCTCTCATCTGGGCATCTTTATTCATTTTGGAAATCTAGGTTTTTCACAAACCTACGCAGAGCGGAAGAGAGTTGTGACAAGCATTGGCGTCACCAACACAACAAAAAGAAGAGTCACTTGCACAGAATTACATGCAGCGCCCCGCCCATTCGCACATCCCCGCAGTCAGTGACCGGAGCCCCAGTACGCGACCAGCTCAGGGGACCAGCAGGCACACAGTAGCACCGGAACGGCGTTCACCCCGCTGCCCTAGCGCCGGGGGGGCCGATCGGTCACCGGGCCGCTTGCCCACCCTCGCCAAGCGCGGCCTCCCCGCAACCCGGCCCTCCCGCCTGCCGCCTCACCCGCCCGGCCCACCCAGCGCCTCCCCCGCCGCGGCCGGAGCGAGGAACCGGATGCGGGGAAAGGCCCAGGCCCCGGCTCACCGCGCCGCCAGTCCCCAGCAGCAGGAGGCCTCCACCTCCCGGACACACGACCCACCGCCTGCCTCGGGGGCCGCCGGGAAGCGTAGTTTTGGTAGATGCCGCCGAGTTCGGCGACTACAACTCCCGGCGTGCGCTCAGGGCGGCCGCCGGGCCTGGACTACCGCTCCCAGCATGCCCCGCCCCTGCGGGACGCCGGCGCGGCCCTTCCCGTGGTGCTCTGCGGCGGCTCCCGCGCGTCGCCTGAGGGGCCGCCGAGCTGCCGCCGCTTCCCGAAGTTTTCCCCGGAGCCGCGGCATGGCGGGCGCCGCCCACTGCTCCCTGCAGGCCAAGCGCCTGCTCTTGGACCCCAAGTTCGAGGGCTACAAGCTGTCCCTGGAGCCGCTGGCCTGCTACCAGCTGGGGCTCGACGCGGGTGAGGACCGGGGCCGGCGGCGTGCGCGGCGCCGGGGGGGGTGAGCCCGCCGGGCCTGCCCTTCGCCCTGCGGCCCGGCCGGCACCTTGGCCAGGGGGGCCGGGTACCGGATCCGTCCGCATTTCCCTCCGTCCTCTTGCGGTACTCCACCGCCTGGCCCAGCGGCCCTCGGTGCGAGCGTGCCCTGAGCTGGGGAAAGCCTGGCCCGCCTTACCGGGGAGCCTGCGCTCCTGTCCTCTGTCGGGAACGGCGGGCGTTTAAGAGGCTTAGCGTTTCGTCTCGGTTTTTCTCGTTATAATTGTCTGCAGTGTTGTCATTGGTCTCCCCTGCCAGCCTCATGTGGCTTCACGGTGGACCAATGGCTCTGTCACATCACTGCCTTACAGCTGTGTGGTCCTGTGACTTTGAACCTGGTTTCCAAATGGGTAAAAAAAATCTGTGTGCTGAAGCTGGGCTTGGCTTGTGCACATGCGGTGAGGCCAGATGACCAGCTGAGGTAGTTCAGAGCAGTAGTGTACATGTGAGTGTGATGGAGTACATGTGATTTAGAGAAATGGCTGTGAAATTAGTATCTTTTACAAACTTCAGCAAATTAGCTATTTTTCTTTCTCACTCTGCCCACAGTTCAGAGGTGGCTCTTCAGGCTGTGCATTCCATGCTCTTGCTTTTTCTACTAACCATTATTAATGTTTGAGGTTCTGGTCCATTAATAGGCTAATTCACTGAGAAAAACATTAGCGTAAAGTCATGTTGGGTATGTGCCTACAACCTTAGCCATTCCCCTTGAAATCTCTCAGCATTCTACCTTTATCGATTTGTGAAATTTAGGTCTTTTGTAAGGTGCGTGAATTAGTTTCCTTTTTTTATAAAGCTGGGACAGTGATATACAATTTAGGTGGACTGATCTCTACCTCTGTATATTTATTGAACAACATACCTGCCTACAGAGTTATCCGTTATGTGGTACTTTAGTTTTGTGTTGAATACATTGTGCTAGTAGTGGATCAGAAAGGTATGTTTGCTGTGGTGAATTGTCAGCAGTTAGATGTGAATTGTCTATTGAAGGATGAGTGAATGAGATTGAGGTGATACTGTATGTGTATCTATGATAGGACTGGAAAATTTAATGAGAGTAACATTTTTGTTACATATTTTGTTATTTTTACAGTAAGACTGATTTAGGTGTCACCTTTCAAAAGACAGTCCAAATGTAAGTGAGCGTACATGTGTTAGGAGTGTACTACAGCTGTGTCAAAGACGACAACAGATAGCGTAGCGTAGGTACAGTCTCTTAGTTTGTCCTTTATTTGATGCTCTGCCTGTGGTCAAACTAGCTTTGTGGTTCTTGGATAGTCACTTGTGCACCTATTCTAAGTCGAAGAGCATTACAGATTTTCATTAAAATATTTGAATGATGGAGTTGCTAATGGAGAGATGGATCTAGGCAATTCTTGTCCCTTCAGATATGTTACATAATAGTTACAGTAACTTGTGTGATAGAAGACTGATATGTGTACCTGTGTTCTTTTCTTTCTCCACTTCCCACAGCACAAAAACCCTGACTCACTGCAGTCTAACTTACTCGCTTGTCCTACTAAATCATTAATACCAAGTCACTTATTCTATTCTCTGTGTGTGTATGCGTGTATATATATAGATAGATAGATAGATATCGGTCCACTGAAGAGTGGAAAGCTTTTTTTTTTTGTTATTGTTGGTTTAAAATTAGTAACGTGAAATATAAACCAAACCAGGCCCTATATCTGTCTTCTAGATGTTTTGTTTGTCCATATTTCAGCCTGCTCTTAGGCCATAGAGCTGTGTCTGTCTCCTTCCTGGTTTTTCTTCTGCTTGCTTCAAGGCAGTTTCCTCACTGTACAGAGGTATTCTGTACCTGAACTTTGTATTTCCTGGTGTCAGTGGTCTACATATGCATTAAACTGAGGGTATCCTTCCATAACTTGAATTTTATGTTGCGCAGGAATAATGGGTTGAGTTGTAGAGACCATGGATGGTGTGTAGGCCATGTCTTTTTCAAATTAATGCATGAGAGAAGAAATTAATACTGTGTGAGAAGGCCAAGGACTTCTGCCTTCCAGCACATTTGTGATCAGGTTGAAACTTGGTAGTTTGTGGGTTATTAAATTAATATTTGTCACTAAGCGAAGAGTTTGATTTTATTTCCTCAAAGTGGGAGTGAGTAAAGTACAACAACTGAAAAAAAGGTCAAATGTTTAGAAACACTGTCAGCATGACTAATTTGATTTTATTCACAACTACATGCAAAAATGTTGTAGTAGAATCTGGAAGATTAATGTAAAAAGGCTGTTGATTTTTTGTTTGTTTTGCAGGAAACTATTTCAGGAGTGCTTGTCTCAAATGACCTGGGATTTGGCATTCTGCCTGTGTGGCATCCCAAATTTCATTGCAGTATGATGAACCTGTGAGGCTTAGAGTACTTGGAAGACGTGACAATAAATAGAAATAGGTACTCAAGTAGAACTGAGTTAACTCAGCTGTAGTTGAAGTATTTATGCAGCCTTATTACAAACTTGTGTATTAAGCATTAATCTTTGTTGATATTTTCATCTATGTTTTTACATTTATCTATTTTTATGAATTTCACTGCTAGCTATAAAATAAAATGACCCTCAAAAAAACCTGACATGTGGAATTGATGCAGGCCTCTACTACTGGAGCAAGTGGGTAGCAGCACATGGTATTGCAAGGCAACTTTTGGTGGTCGTCATGCTCATGTGGACTACAATGAGCTTCATTTTCTGACCGTTGTGTAAAACTTAGTATTCAGTTCTAATTTGCCTTTAACTGTCAAACTGTGGTTGCCAGGAATTTGCTGTGGTCAGATGTGCAGCTGAAGCAGAAAAAAAGTTGAAACATTTATCTATTAGATCTGTGGTAGACGGGAATTTTCTAGTGAATTTCTTAAATATATGGTCACAGTGAAGAAGAATGGTGAAATTCTGTTATCTTATGTTCCCTTTTAAATACTCTGATTTGCCTGTTCTTTTATTTCTTCCTTACTCCTACCTGTTCTGTCCTAGTTAATCATTTCTCTTTTCTCATTTCTCATCCTAATAACATGTTTTGACTAGTAATGAGTCCCACACTATTATACCTTTAATTCACAACTCTTCATACTAAATTTTGTCTATTTTTCTTCTTATTTTTCTTAGTTTGTTTCCATAACTTATTTTTAAATTATTCCTTTGCATTGAGCTTTGTAATGCCTTTCTTTTAGATCACTGAACCTTTGGGAGGGACAAAACAACATCTCGTTTACTGTCACCTCTTCTGCCCTGATCTGATCTCAGCAGAGCCCAAAGCAGTGATTGTGGGGAAAATCCTTGTCTCCAACAGGGAGCATGTCTGAGATGCACGACATTTTTGAAGGAATGAGAACCTTATTCTTGACTTCCACTGGTCAGATGTAACTTGATTCCTTTTTTTTCCCCAGTGGTCTGAAATTTGTTCAAATGTGGGCATCCATCATGCCTTTCTCTCTCTCCTTCCTATTTGGCAGAACCATTATACATATGATGTTGTATATGCTTTTGGATATAACATCTGAAAGGCATGGTAAACATTCACTCCAACATGGAGCTCTTGTTGCAAGCCAGGAGAATGCATTCCTTTGATCACATGCGTTTATGGGTTTTTATCACTTTTTTTGAAAAATGACGTTAATAAATGACTGCCTTATTTGCAGCCTGTTTAGACAAGAAGGTTTGTACTTCAGTGAAAAGTAGTTGCCCGTTCACTGTACTTTAGTGAAAAGTAGTTGCCCATTAGTAATGCTACATGGAAAACATGTGTTTGTGTCTTCTTGTGGAGCCAAAGGCACTGATATATTTCAAACATTTATAGAGACTTCTGTTTGCGTATTCCATTTCCATTTGAAAAATTAACTATAGAAAAAAGTCTTTAAAGTAATGTATGGGAAATACTAAGAAACTGTAAGCCACGGCTTTTTCAGACATTTATAGCTGTAGTTCATAAATCTAGATTTAGGTCTCAAGCTCATGTGTATCTGTTCTTGTGTTGTACTTTAATTTATTGGGAAAGAAAAAGATAATGTAGAGGCAAGTTCTGCCTTGGAACTGTTGTTAAAGAAAATGGTTCTTACAGCTGGGCCAAGTCAGCTGATAAATCAAGGCATTGACATAGTTATATTTTCACAAATGCCTTGCTAGTTTTTGGATCTTGTTCAATTTAGTGCGTGATAGATCCCATTTACTTTTCACACCTGTGTAAGTAATTTGATCAGGCAAAAATACTTCATTACACGGTATCTGTCAGCCTGTGCTTGTTTTCAGCAAGTTATGTCTTTGTTAAACAGTAATTTTTTGTGTTTAGTCTATTAGCGTACTTCCTGCAGTAGAATAAACAAGCCTTGTACTTCTACTCAACAACAGCAATGAGATGATGCTGCCATTAACAATAGAAACGTATTTGTTAATGTTAAAAGAAAAAGAATTAATGCAGGGTTAGAAGGATCTTTGAATGCTGATACTAGAAAATAAATTAACGTAATCTCTTCCACTAGTAGATAAGTGTATATGAAATAGTAAATTGCTTCCACTGGGTGGCATCGCAAAACAAAGTATAACATACAAGCATTTGATGCCCCAAAATAATATGTCAATATAATTATTTTACATATTTTCTAGTATTGTGAAGTTGTTTTGATGTATTCAGTAAAACATCTAAAAATAGGGGGGAGTTCTCACCTTTTTTTCTCTACTTCCCCCCCCCCACCCCCCAAGTTCTGCTTTATAGTGTTTGATGGCAGATGTAAGACTTCACTATTAATTTAAAGTATAAGTCCCTTGATGGTGTTCTTTATTCAGAGGAGATTTTTGTTTTTTTGCAGTGCAGAGTAAAACTTACTATAAGATCCAGTTAGGTTAGGGATGTCTTACTCCGTCTGTTGGTTCTTATGAATTGCTTTGTATTTAGTGCTTTTGCTTTTAAGTAAAGGCGGTGAGTGAAAATCTTTGCTTAAATATTTTTTAACTATTTTGAGTCAAATTAGTTTTTTTAAATACAGTTCTAGAAAAGTGGCATAATTTTCTTTGTACTAGTCTGAAATAGCCCACCTAACTAGGGTTGTTGGGAAATAATATTGAAAGCTGAGGTTTAATTTATATATTCTGTATATTTGCTCTCTTTTCCGGTGTGACAGGGTATGAATCAATGTTGGTGGGTTTTAGTAGTGCAGATTTATTTATCAGAAACTTGAAGGAGACCATATATCTTTCTGTTGAATAGCTGTTATTAACTGCTGCTTGTTAATTGAACCCAAAAAGCTGAAACAACCCCCCACCAACCCCTCAAAACAAAAGCAAAAAACCCCCGCAAACCAAACAACAAAAAATCAGCAAAAAATCCTAACCAAACAAAAAAACGCAAAACTATGTGACTGAATAAGGTGATGATCTGATTGAAGTATTTCTTCTTTTCCCTTTATATTAACTTCTCTTTTTCTGAATTTACTTTATGAAAAATCTTCATTTCTTGTCTCTTTTGTCCTTCATTTTTTTGCACTCAGCTCTGTTGGTTTTCTCCTCATTTTTCCAAGGACCATCAAGAAAACTTGAACCTGGAAGGCTGTAGAAAGGAAGCAATGAACTTCATCCTAGTGTAAAATCTCCTGTAAGCTATCTGAGCACATGGTATGTAATAGCAGATGGCATTTGTGCACAGATTTCTCTTGATCACAGAATGGGTTTCAATTAATCAAGGATGGAATAGCTTCTCTAATTACTTCTTGGCAGAGAGCTATATATACAGGATACATTCTGCAAGCACTTGTTAACCTTATTTGAAGTGTTTCATGACAGTACAGTACACATTTGATTTCCTAGTTTAAATTCACATACAAATTGTATAGTTTCAGACTTCTGTTTATGAAGAATTAATTATGTGTTGCAATTACACAAGGAATTTGGATCGCCTGTTTCTGACCCCTTATTATTCAGGGCTTGTCAGGACTACAGGCTGAAAAACTCAAGGACAGAGAATTTATTCATGTCTTTCCAGCTTTTATAAAGCTTATCACCTTACAGTCAGCTAATCAATAGTATATCGTTCCAAGAATTTTCTTGAATGGTTATACATTGGCTTTAGGAAGCATCTACTTTGGACTATTTTCACTATTTATATGTGTTTTAGTTACAATTCTGACAGTAGCAACATGTCCAGGGGGGCGGGGAGGGAGAAGTGGAGAAAGGGAGCTTTACAAAATAAGACAATTTTTAGTTTTTTTTGTGCTAAAAAAGCTTTCCATGCTTCTGCATGTGTATTCTAATTTCAGAAGATCAGTTAATGTAGCTATACAGGAAGCAGATGACATGTACTTGGTGTCACTGAAAAGAATTATCTTAGATTATATTTGGTTTTGTCTTTAATTGTTTACAGAATATTCACATCATCTGTTGTCGTGTTGGGAAAAATATCTCTGTGATAAAGCTTGATTGTACAAACAGCTTTAAAAAGGAATTTTCAAAACATGTTCTTCTAATTTCTTTTGCAGTGTAATTTACTGTAAAATATTCTAATTAGTTAAAGTAGAAATTGGAATGGGTAGCAGTCTTTCCCATTACCACGGGTGTATTTTCTTCTCTTTTGTTGACATTGAAGTTTTTTTGAAGGGCCATGGCTTGGGGAACAGTAATTTATTAATTGCAGAGGTACGGAAATCCCTCCTGTGTGGTGAATATGAATAATAATTTGAGCTGAGTGGAATTAATACTGTTGGGTTTTCAAATATCAACAGTGATTATCAACAGATGGCCGCACGCAAAGAGTTGCGGTCAACGGCTCAGTATCCAAGTACTGACCAGTGACGAGTGGCATTCCTCAGGGGTTGGTACTGGGACTGGTGCTGTTTAACATCTTTGTCAGCGACNGAAGATGGTCAGAAGGCTGGTGCACCTCTCTGACAGGCTAGGAGAGTTGGGGTTGTTCAGCCTGGAGAAGAGTAGGCTTCAGGGAGACCTTATAGCAGCCTTCCAGTACCTAAAGGAGACCTACAGGAAAGATGGAGAGGGACTCTTTGTCAGGGAGTGTAGCGATAAGATGAGGGGTAACGGTTTTAAATTGAAAGAGGGTGGATTTACATTAGATATTAGGAAGAAATTCTTTACTCTGAGTGTGGTGAGGCACTGTGACAGGCTGCCTGGAGAAGTTGTGGATGCCCCATCCCTGGAAGTTGAGTAATCTGATCTAGTGGTAGGTGTCCCTGCCCATGGCAGGGGGTTTGGAACTGGATGATCTTCAAGGTCCCTTCCAACTCTAACCATTCTGTGTTTATTATACTGTTATTTTGCAAGCATTTTATATAGTATGACTGGATTTTTTTATTAATCCGACAGTATAATCTTGTGTAGTTTCCTATAGCCACTTTTATGTTAATAGCCAGTATCTCTAATGAGGTCAGTTCTGAGCCGTTTAGTGACTATCTGATTGATGGTATTGGGATAGCTGTGTAGTGCCACTGATTGCACTGCCAAATGAACTACTGTTTGTAGTAACTGGTATTCTGACAGAGCGGAATAAACTACTGCTTCTTTAGTAGGTTTTAAGTAGATGCTGAAGAAGAATGTACGAAATCTAAGATGAGGACTGCTGGACAGAGTTGTGAATGGTCTGTGTTATGGGGTGGATGGAGGTGAAATACTGGTGTCGTGGTTTAGCCCCAGCCAGCAACAAAGAACGACGTGCCTGCTTGCTCGCTCTCCACCCCCAGTGGGATGGGAGGAGAAGGCAAACCTCGTGGGTTGGGATAAAGACAGTTTAACAGAACTGCAAAAGAAGAGAAAAACAACAACAGTTAAGACTGATAAAAGAATGTACGGATTAATGCACAGTTTAACCACTCACCAACCAGAACCCAAAATGTCCAGCCCACTCCTGAGCATGATGTCATATGGTATTGAATACCCCTTTGGCTAGTTTGAATCAGCCATCCTGGCTGTGTCCCATCCCAGCTTCTTGTGAAAATTAACCGTGTCCCCACCGGAACCAGGACATTATCCACCCCTTATTCTATACCATCTGCTTCATGCCCAGTTCTTACACTTTCCAATTAATCGCCACCACTTTTTCCTGTCTTTGAGATATCTGTGCGTCTGTATATATGTGTATCATTCCCTTAGTCTATGGGCCATCCCTCTAAAGTGTCTGTTGAGTTCATTTAATCCATGACTTTGGGCTCCATCTGTCATAACAGTTTTTCAGGGCAGGAGAGATGGTATGTGGTGTTGGATTGTTGCATGCTGTATCCAGAGCTTGCTGCTGGTGTATCTGGCACAGCCCATGCCCACAGACCGTGGGTTGAAAGTGTCGAAGTCAAGGAAGTTGCTGAAGCCGGTTCTGGTCCCATCACTGCCACACTTTGCTTGGTTTTCATCAAAGTTCATCCTTCGTTAGTTTGAGTGAATCTTACTGTAGTAAGCCATTGATATGGCATATAGCAATTGTAGTAGTAATGATGCACAGTAGCAGGGTTATTTAACAATTAACATCATACAATTTGATTTATTGGCTTTTCTCACGCAAAATCAGATCCCCATAAGGTACACGTTGGACTTCCCTACCCTTCTGCATCACCCACCGAGTGTACCCAGGTCCTTGAGCAAAAACAATCCTGCAGATAGGTTTGCTTTTGCCTGAGGTGGGACTCACCCAGACTGTCTTCCTTAACATATTCTTCATGAGCACAACAGGGACTTTATCCCCTTCTACAGTACATGGAAGTTTTGATTGGGCAGGGCCAGCTTGATTGGTAGGTCCCCTGGTGTTAACTAACCAGACAGCTTTTGCTAAATGTGTATCCCAATGTTTTAAGGTCCTGCCACCCATTGCTCTCAGTGTAGTTTTTAACAGTCCATTGTATCATTTGATTTTCCCGGAGGCTGGTGCGTGATAGGGCATGTGATATACCCACTCAGTGCCATGCTCTTTGACCCAGGTGTCTGTGCGATTGTTTCAGAAATGAGTCCCATTGTCCAACTCAATTCTTTCTGGGGCGCCATGTTGCCATAAGACTTCCCTTTCAAGGCCCAGCACAGTGTTCCATGCAGTGGCATGGGGCACAGGGTATGTTTCCAGCCATCCAGTGGTTGCTTCCAATATTGTGAGCACATGGTGCTTGCCTTGGCAGGTTTGCGGGAGTGTGATACCATCAATCTGCCAGGCCTCCCCGTATTTGTATTTCAGCCATTGTCCTCCATACCACAGAGGCTTTAACTGCTGGGCTTGCTTGATTGCAGTGCGTGTTTCACAATTCATGGATAACCTGTGCAATAGTGTCCGTGGTTTAGTCC
>VYXH01003982.1:43983-57664 GCA_013397275.1 Burhinus bistriatus | reverse complement strand
GGAGGACCTGCACCAGCAGCACACAGTGGATATCACAAAAATAAATGACAAGTGCTTCTAGTGGGTTACTCTCTGTTAAAGAAAACTGAGGTGCCCATCTGCCAGCTTGACAGGGAGACATGAGAGGTATGCTGCCTTCTGAGAGCTAAGGTCTGAGATGTTGCTGAGATCGTGCCACAACTTGTCAAGAGCACACGCTACTATCCATTGCTGTTCTTTCATGTGGGTATGAACGACACTCCAAGCTGGAACTTGGGCAGAATCAAGGAAGACTGCAAAGCCTTGGGGTGCAGGTGAAAAGTACCAGTGCCTGNGAGAACCAGAAGACCAACTGCCTCAAGTGTATGTGTACAAATGCACACAGTGGGGAAGCAACATGAGGAACTGGAGGTCCGTGCCCAGTCAGAAAGTTATGGTATTGTAGGAGTAACTGAAACACGGTGGGACAACTCATATGACTGGCGGATTGCAATGGATGGCTATAGGCTGTTTCGTAATGAAAAGCAGGGAAGAAGAGGAAGAGAAGTCACGCTCTATGTTAAGTAGAACCTTGAATGTACAGAAGGCAACCATGGTGATTGTGGAAGCCCTATTGAATACCTCTGGGTCAAGATCAGAGGGGTTGTCTCCAAGGGGGATCTTACAGTAGTCATGTGCTACTGACTTCCAAACCAAGATGAAAAGGCCAACAAAGCATTATTTGGGTCACTTAAGCAAGCTTCGGGTCAACAGAACCTGGTTCTTATGGGTGACTTCAACTACTCAGATATTTGTTGGAAGAACAATACAGCAGCTCACATCATCCATCAAGCTCCTGGAATGTGTGGAGGACTGCTTCCTCATACAAGTCAGATGTGCCAGCCAGGAATGAGGCCCTGCTGGACTTGCTACTCACAAACCAAGAAAACCTGCTTTGTAGTATCTTGATTAGTGATAGCCTTGGCTGCAGTGATGACAATATTGTGGCATTTTGGGATCCTGCTGAGCATGCTGAAGGTTAGTAGAAAGACAAAGTTTTTAGATTTTAGAAGAGAAAACTTCAGCTTGCTCAGAGCCCAACTGGGAGGGATTCCATGGGAAGTTTCCATAAAGGAGATAGCAAGTGCTGGGATTTTTTCAAGAATGCTTTCCTGGAAGCAAAAAAACCAGTTCATCCCCTTTAAAGATAAGGAATGTAGGCAGAACAAGAGATGCTCTTGGCTCAACTGCAAGCTTCTGAGTCTGCTAAAACCAAGAGAAGAGTACCAGAGATGGAAAAGTGGACAAATACTTGTTGAGAACTACAAGGACATTGCCAGGGCATACAGAGATGCAGTGCGGAAAGCCAAAGCTCAGCTTGAATTGAAACCAGCTAGACATGTCAAAAACCGCAAGAAAGGGATCTTCAGGTACATAAAAAACAAGCAGAAACAGAAGGAAAATATTGGCCTGCTGTTAAACAGGAGACATGAATTAGTCACCAACAACTTTGAAAAGGCAGAGGTTCTCAACACTTTCTTCATCTTTGTCTTTACCAGTGCAGTTGGGCCCCAGGCCTTGGGAACAACAATCCAGGTTAATGCAAACACAAACCCACCATCAGTGAAGGAAGAACTGATGTGTAAACTATTACAGGAGCTTGACCCCTACAAATTGATGGGCCCTGATGCTATCCACCTGAAGGTGTTAAGGGAGCTGGCTGCTGTCATTTTGAGACTGCTCTCCATAATCTTTGAGAAGTCCTGGAGTCTGGGAGGCGTCCCAGAAGACTGAAAGAAGGCTAATGTCACCCCCATCTACAAGAAGGACTTAAAGGAGGATCCAGGAAATTATAGGCTTATCAGTCTTACTTCAGTCCCTGGGAAAGTTATGGAACGAATCCTCCTAGGGGCTATCACAAGTTAAAGGAAGCATATGGTTGGGAAAAGCCAGCACAGATTCATCAAGGGCAAATCATGCTTGACAAACCTGATCACCTTCTGTGACAAAGTAACCTGCTTGGTTGATGAGGGGTGAGCAGTGGACATTCTTTGCCTGGACTTCTCCAAGGCTTTCAACATGGTTGCCCGCAGCCTTCTCCTAGAGAAACTGATGAGTTACATTTTAGAGAAGTGGTCTGTGAGAGGGGTGGGGAACTGGCTGATTAGGCCACACCCAGAGGGTGATGGTAAATAGCTCCTATTCAAACTGGCAACCTGCTGTTTAATAACTTCATAAGTGATCTGGATGGTGGGATCAGGTGTATCCTGATGAAGTTTGTCAGTGACACCAAACTGAGTTGGGAAGCAGACACTTCGGAAGNGTGGAGGCAGGACAGCCCTGCTTTTCGTCAGTGAAGACAAGATAACAGGAACTTGTGTAGTTCTTTGTTTCTTCAAAACGTTATCGTGCCTGATGACTGACCTCTGCCTCATTACCTGTGAAAAGCAATTAAAGTTGACACCCCTACATATTCTAATGAAGATTATAGAGATCATGCTAAACATATATGACTATAGCACTCGTTTCTCCACCCAAATCGTACTATATGTCACCTAGGGGAGGGAAACCTTGTAGTTTTGGGGGTAAAAAGAAGGAGAAAATGACTGTTAAATTTGGAGAGAAGAAAATCAATACCTGACGGACCGGTTGACGGGCTGTGTTCTCTTCTTCCACCCCAGGCAGGGACACCTTCTGGATAAGAGCTGCGCCTTTCACCCTCTGGTGAATGTTACCCCCGGGTTGTTGTAGTAGTATTATTATTATTTTTGCTAGCAAAATTAACCTTAATTAGTAGTGCTATTGTAGTCAGTGAATTTATCAATGGCAATCTCAAATCTGTTCTGTCACTCTCAATAAAATAACTAATTTCGATGTTTGTGAATCTAACTCAGTGAAAGTCCTTTGCTGGGACTCTGATAGACAAATCAGTGAAAGTCCTGGAACTCTGACAGACAAATATCACAACTGCATTCCTTTTAACGCAACACATTGTCACTATGTTCCAGTATTTAAAGTGTGGCTACAAAGAAGGTAGAAAATCCCTTTTTACAAGGAGTCACATGGAAAAGATGAGGGGTAATGGCTACAAGTTACTCCAGGGAAGATTCCAATTGGACACAAAAGGAAAATTTTTCACAATAAGAACAACCAGACTTTGGAATAGTCTCCTCAGGAAAGTGTTGGATTCCCCAGTGTTGGACACTTTTAACATTCAGCTGGACAGGGTGCTGGACCATCTTGTTGAGACTCTGCTTTTGCCAAGAAAGTTTGGACCTTTGGATCCTTGAGGTCTCTTCCAACCTGGTATTCTATGATTCTATGAGATTTTATAAATATATTCATTAATAGTTTCTAAATTCAGTTTTAAGTAATTTGTAAAGAAAAAATCAAAAGGAAGATTTTTTTCTTTTAGAGGAATCAGTTTACTAATTTTTTAAATCTATTGATTGGTTTTATTTTTATGAAATTCTTTATTTACTTATGATGCTAGAATAACATTATTTCACACAAGCTGTCTTTCTAGTAATGTGTAGGTTCAAAAGTACAGAATTACCAAGAAAGAAGCTCTACTTCTAAACCATAGGCTAAATCTATGGTTTTGCTGACTTTCCTCTCATCATAACAAGCAAATTTTCTCCTCTTAACTTTGTTGGCTGAGTCTATGAATATATAGTTTTGTAGGAAGTTGTCCTTTGAAGTACAGCTGTTTTCATGTGTATCTTAATATTTTCTGCTTGTGTTTGTTAGCAAATTTTAATTTTATTGGTCTACCAAGAAAACAGTTGACTGTATAAACTCTGTTAACACTTAACACGGACATTTCATAACATTTAGAGATAAATTAGTTATGTATGCAGAAGGTTCAACATGCACCTCTGCAAGGACTCCCGAAAACTTCTCTAATCTTACAACTGTTACCCCGATAGGTTATTTTCTCTTAATCATGAAATTCCAATGAGTAGCAGGTGACTGTTAGAACTTGAACTTTGATAGATACTGAGGGAGGTGGTGTGTAATGCTATCAGTTAAAGCTCCTTTAGGCACTACCTATTTCAGATGCTACTTTTGACAGGGCTAGGAGACAAGCTTCTTATTTTCTGGGAATTTCCGGTCACTTCATATCAGTCAGCTATATGTCAGCTCTACCTAAACCAAAAGACAAGACTTCTCCAGATGTCTATTGAGAGTTGCAGATCTAATCTTTCAAGTTAACTGCAGAGGCTTTATCACAAAGTAAAAATCAAGGACACAGGTAGCTCTTGCTTTTAATCCCTAGTATTAATTTTGCTTTTATTATCTATACTGTGAAACAGTTGTGATTTACATTAGTAGTTAGCAAAATGTGTTGCTACAGCAGCAGAAATCACCAGACATTACTAAGTATACTACTTCTTGAAAATAGAAAGAGGTACACAAGGTCAAATATCAGCTTTAATTGTCTCTAAAACTGATTTTAATATATAACCATTGCTTACATTTTGCACCAGCTCTTGATCTTACTGCTGGTTGGTTTTACTATTACTACTACTACTACTACTGTTACTGTTGTTGTTGTCATTGTTATAGACATTTCTAAATTATTTGGCAACATTTTAGAGTAACACTTGTACCAAATTCTGGTTCTAAATTGTCTGGGGTTGAGAACTGAAGACAGGATTTTTTCAGTTTTCTCAGACCTCTCTCTAAATGCATCAGGTGGCTTTTAAACTACAAGACTAAATGCTGCAAAATCAACCCATTTCTTTATGCTCTCCCCACACTTTATTTCTTGGCATATTTCCTTGCTTCTATAAGTTTTGCCTTCTCTTGGAAAGACAGTAGTGGCAACCCTTATGTGGAGATGTTTGAAGTACATATATATCCTCGATAAATCCAGGAATAATCAAACTGAGGAAACATCATACTTAGGAGAAGCTGTAGAGTTGCTGTCTCAGTTTATAATAAGATTGCGTACACTAACTGAAATAAGTGTTGGAATAGATTTAAACAAAACAGTAGTCTAACCACAATTTTAAGTCTTTGTTGCCAAAGTAGTAAGAGAAGAATGTAATTCCCTTAAACATATATAGTTTATAAAGTTGTGGTTAACACTAAAACTCCAATGTGGAAGAGTTATATTCAATTATTTTAAATGACATTGTTTCTGTAATAGTGAATCAGTGGATGTGTGAAATAACTATATGGTAGAAAAACTGTTTCAAATCCTGCTTGCCA
The DNA here is from genome assembly GCA_013397275.1 of Burhinus bistriatus. NCBI lineage: Eukaryota > Metazoa > Chordata > Aves > Charadriiformes > Burhinidae > Burhinus > Burhinus bistriatus. Next base: position 52,489 of record VYXH01003982.1, on the reverse strand, counting down.
GTGTTATCTTATTTGCAGTGGCCTAGGCAGAAATTCTTCCAGCTTGTGTTGGTGTAACTGAGGGGAAATTCTCCGTTCCTGTGCTTTGACCTTCTCAAGTTCATTTCCTTCCATTTTGCTTGTATGCAGAAAATGAAATTAAGATATTTCTACACATTTGTAGGTTAAATCCAAGGCCTTATTGAAAATTACCTTTCAAATGACATCTGGCAAGGCTTTACATTCCTAATAACCTAGGAGGAGATAATATTCTACAGTTTATTCATTCTGAATATCTGAACTTTATGTAAAATTATAATTAGGAATTTGCAAAGAGTAAATTATTCTACTCATATATTACTGCATTCATTAGTCTGAGAATTAGTGAAGGAAATAGCTGCCAGTAGTAACCAAAAATTCTCTCTGCCAGATGTTTTTTTTACTATATTACTGATATTATTTAATCTCTTTTTAATGTAACGTTAAACTAAACAATGACCATGAAAGAAGATTTTAACTACTCTTCATTAACAGATGTTTTCAAGGTGGGAGAAGTTTTCTTCAGTGAATTTAACACAGTAGATATTTGAAATATAACCCATAGTACTCCCAAAACAAGTAACAAAACTTAGAGAAGTCAAAAATGACCTGTTTTATGCAAAGATCTGGTGATCACCTCATGGCACACCTAGTAACAGCTTTTTCTTTCATATTGGTATAGCCCTACTATCATAAATGATGTTGATTTTCTTAAATATCCACTATTAAAGATGTGGTCTGTGACAGTGGCGTTTGTTTTTTTTAGAATAATGTAAAGATAGACTGAATGCCTTATGGTAAGTGTTAAGAGTTGCTCTTATGCAGAGTGTATCTATACAAGAGTGCAGGTGGGCATTGGCCCATCTTTCATTTGGATAGCAGAGACACTTTCCCTGTCAATATCGTCTTCACTAATTATTAAAGCAACAGAGCATCCAGCCCAGGCTGCACAAACCTGTTGTGGGTATTAAGTACCATCAGTCAACAAAAGTAACCTAATGAGAAATTATTTGCACATAAAAGACAAGTGGTTGCAATCCAGTCTTTTCAGTACACATATTTTCTCTAAGCAAAGCTGATTAAAGAGTGAGCACCCAGAATTATCATCTAGCTCAAATGGAAGTCTTTGTATTTTGCACCAGTAAGTTTTGCTGAGTATAGGATTACCAATGCCAATATACTATATTTTTGTTCCATAGTGAGTTTGTGTATATGAAATCACTTTTGCCTGAAGAGTGAAGTAAATAAGGAGGTTGCTTATACTGCTGGTTTAATTTTTTCACTGAAATCTTCAGTTGAGTTCAAATATTGAGATCTTATCCTTTCCAGTTTTGCTGAGACTATATGGTTTCATCCCAACTGAGTATCTCATTAAGTTTATAATGTTGCTTTCATTCCTGAAAGGAGAAAATCTTGTAAAAGTAGATTATTATCCTCAAAATCAGAACTTAAAATGAGAAGTGTATACTGCAAATAACTGAATCACTTCAAAATAAAGTATGCTGTATTATATTAAAAACAAAACCAATTTGGTTTGATTCACCATTAAGAATATTCAGTGGCACACAGACTTAAACACAAATATGATTATGAATGTAAATATAAAAATATATATGGTTGCCTTAGATTAAACAACTTAAGTTCTTTGATTTAGATAGATACTGGAATATCACTTTGTCTTTTGGGTTTTTAGGTTAGTAGCGGTGGGGTTTTTTTTGGGAGTGGTATTTTGTTTTCCATTTTGTTTTCGATGTCTGTACAGAATTTAAGGCCTGCTACTAAGTATATGACTTGAATGAGAGTAGCAACCTTAAAGAAATCTGGTGTTATTGTCCTTTCAATAAATGTTTTTCCTTGCATAAAAAAATGCACGACCAGTAGATACCACCTCTGTTTTTATTAAGACAAACATTATGCTTCGTTTGCAAGTTCAGAAGGTATGTTTTATGCATCCTGTCAGATGACCACGAAATTAAAATTATTCTAAAATACATTTAGTACTTCAGAAGAAGTAAAAAACAGTATGTTTTCCATCCAGCAGGAGCTAAATATTGCTAAATATCATGATGCTGAATTTCAAGAACAAAGATCAGTTGCTCTTTTAACATGTGGTTCTTACTTGTACAAAGATTCTCACTTTGATGGGTGTGGAGAGTATGTTTTCTTTCTTTATAATGGAAATAATTTTTAATTTTGTCTAAGTTTTTAGCATTAGAACTATCCTTGACAGGAAAAATAGATTCATTAACAACTTCATTAAGTTGATTAAAGTTCTAGGATTCACTAGGTCTTCCTAATCGAGTTATATATTACTGATCTGCCTAGTCTTTAAATGTTTAATTGTCTGAGAAATTCCCAAGGGAATATTTCTCCTTTTTTTTAATAAAAAATAATTTAGTAATAATAAAAAACTTCCAATGAGGGAAGAAGACAGTCTGATTCTTTACATTCCTACTTGATCTGACATGCCTGACTTATGTGGCTTACTGAATTAATCTACTAAACTAGGTGAGAAAATTTGGTTTTGAAACATTGATTATAGAGAGTGTAAGCACTTCATAAAACCGTTCTTGAAAAGGCAGCAGCTCGTACTATTATAGTGATTCTTCATGAAATGTACAGGCTACTTCTCCAATACGTGATGCACTCAAATTTAGGAAACTGGGGTTCCCATGCTGTCTTTCTCATCTTTCTGTTGGTTTTAAACATCAGGACTTGCTTTAATTTCTGCAAAACCAAAAAGTAAAGAAATTTGTTTCAGGTTGTTACCTCTGTGATTCTAGAAACCTTCACAGAATGTGAATTTCTCTGACTGACCGACTATACCCACAGCCATTCTCCCTAGTAAGTCTGACATGCTTGCTTTATGAAAAGAATGCAGATTTACTTTTATTTTGTCTGTCAGTGTTCATCGTAACAATGCTTTGAGGTCAAATGTTCAGTTGACTTTTTTACTGCAGATATTTTTTGGATCATTCCACAGTTGCTCTCCTCATAGAACTTTCCAGTTCCCTTTTTCCATTAATAACAACGATAAAAGGACTTTTTATCCCATTTATCCCACTATGGTCAGTTTTCCCATAAAATGAAAATTTAGTCAGACCTGAGTCTTCATAACTCTGCATGAACATGAGGGTTGGGATATATATATAGGTAACTATTGCTTAGCATGAAACCTGAAAGTCAAAGATTTCCACGGCTGCATAAAATCTCTCAGAAAATAGGAGGAAAAATTTGTAAGCTTTAAAAAATATTTCATTTCATATTTGAAATATTAAAAAGTTGTTTATTTCATATTTTAATTGTACTAGTTTAAAATGCGTTGGGGTGGGGTTTTTTGTTTTTTTTGTTGGGTCTTTTTTTAAATCGTATAGAAAGATATAGAAAATACCAGGTCTGTGGTACTGGATATTATCAAAGGCATGATCTTTAAGTTTGATTTTATATTGCAGCATTTGTGGTCATATCACCATGCATGCAATGTTATCTTTTTTATACCTAATAACCTTATGAGTTGAAAAGAGGCACTCCCTTTAAAGAAACAGATTGTCAGGAGTCTATCTGATACAATGAGGGTAACAAAATACCTCTCAGCTGTAAAGTTATGTTTCCTTTTGTTTTGGAGACAGCTCCTTTGTATGGCTTAAAATATGATAAGACCTTTATGGTCAATTTTGTCAAAAATGTGAGCTCAGCTTTCTTTGCCTTTCAGAATTCTTACCCTGAATTCAGGTCTACATTAGGACCTTTTGCTTGTAATTTGTTCTGTACAGGTGTTAGGAACTGAAGTAATCTTAAACTTGATTATTTGAATCATGTGCTTTGGTTAGCATTAATAGCTAACTTGCTTAGCATGGTTAGCTAGATTGGTGAAGCTTGTCATGTTTTGGGCTGGACTGGACACTGAAACAAATGACAGATGCTCTCCTCAAACTCTCCCTTCAGGGAGAGAAGGATGACAGAGAAAGAGACTTATGAGTTTAAAAGAAACTAAACTACTTTAATGAAATATTANCAAATAATAAAGCTGGCTGCCCTTGGTTGTTATAGCAGTAAGTATAATGAGGAGCCTCGCTGTATACCATTCCTTGGCATCAACTATAAACATCAGGCCTTATCACTCTGGAAGCAGACTATTGTCTGAAAAAATATACTGTTAATTTCAGAGAGTTCAGTGAGTTAGGAGAGACTTAGCTGAAAAGTAAAATTACTGCACAGAAAGTTAGTTCTGCTTTACCTCAAACCAGGACAAAGCCTTAGGATGCAAGCTGTAACCTTGCAACATAGTGAACTTACGCTGAACTCCTTCTTAGTCCAAATAGAATGGCTAGTAGTTTTACATGACTTTGATATATTGTAACTAACATAATGAAATTGTATAACTAATATTAATGAAGATTGTATGTTTAGCAATATGAATTACAGTGACCATTATGATCAAAGGAAAGGGAACTATAATTCTTCGAAATGAAGAAAGGGACAATTCTACCTGGAGTCAGCAGAAGATAGATGAATTTCTGGTGTGGATAAGACAAAAAGAAACTGTGTAGGAAGGTAAAGGTGCATGCACCAAAACTCCAACCATCAAAAAGGACACGTAGCCACTGAACAACTTGATTGGGCGAAAGACACAGGCTTGTCACATGAACAGGTGAACAAACAGCTTATGTCATAAAATGTAAAGCTTCAGAAAGCATGGGAAAGTAGCTGAGTGGGTCCCTCTTTGGAGGCACTCAGCTTGAGCTGTATTAAACTGGCTCCATGACAGAACCTAGAGTCTGAACTCTTCTTTACAGTCAGTGGCTAGGATTGGATCCAGCCACACCTAGACTGCTTTCTGAGAAGGACTTTAGAAAACAAAGGGGGCCCGGTCTGAACCTTGCGACTCAGTGGGAGGGTCTTCCAGGATTCTTCTTCAACAGTGGGTTAATATATGAACCTACTTCATAGCTTCAGATCTTCATAAATTCTTGTCATAATTAGGTCTTTTTATTGTTTCCAGCATTTGAAAACTTTTTTTGCTTTTAACTTTCCCAACATACTGCACTTTTCTGTCGCATTACAGCCCCTGTTAGTTAGTGCTTTTCATTCCATCAGCAACTGCATGCAACATGATAAAATTGAGGGGGAGAGAAAAATCCTAGGGATTTTTTCTACGAAAAAAATGTTTAAAAATTTATCTTTTGTTCTACTGATCCCCTTTATCCATGTGTCCCAAGGCTAAATTCATAATGAAGTAAAACCACTGACACATCTAAATATAAAATTTAGATTCTCAGAATGGCCCAGAGAATGCTGCGCAAATCTCAGTCCACAAAATACAAGGTCTTCATCGGTATCATCCCTCTGGCTACCTCAAGCTGTTGTGATAGGTATGCACAGGGACCAAAATACATGCTAAAATGCTTGGCACAGGTGAGGTTATGCAGTCTTGTATGTGCGGTCTCATCTGATAAAAGTGCAAAATGCAGCTCTCTCCCAAGAGCTTATTTAGAAAATCAAGCAAGGTCTCCCTGAGAAACTGTCACTCACCTCCTCAAAGGATGCCCCAAACCATCATCAATAGGTTATTCATTGTACAAGAGGTGGTAACAGAGGAAACTATTTCACAGTTCAGAGATTTGAATATTTCCTGCAACTTTTGACTGCTCCTGCCCTGCCAGCAAAGGCTGCCTGGGTGCCTCACCAGGCTCATGGCACCAAGGCTTAGCTGAATAGTTTGTTACAATGAGCTACCTTTTGTCTGTGTTAAGTAAATAATAATTTATAATTCTGACTAGTGCATACCCCACTTGCAATCTCTCTACATATAACTGATGATGATCAAACAAATATATACCCTTCTGTAATGCATTCTCCCTTTAGAATCTCTTGGTTTTCAATCTTTTTTCTAACCTTTTCACACAAAACTAGATCAGCCACAAAATGAGCCTATTGCCAGCCAAACCATCTACTGTTAATCATTTAGCCTTTGAGCAGTTATTGTGTGTCTACAGTCTTTTTTATTCCCAGGCTATTGATACCATATAATTTACTAACGTATCTCAACAGATATCAGTATTATTAGCAATTTCATATATTTTCTTGAATCAAGTATTTTTAAATGACTGTATTTATCTTAAGTTCCTCGGTTTGTTGACAAAATTTTTGTTAGTATGTCTTCATGTCTGTTAGACCACAGCATGAGAAGCACAGTGTGTTACACACTTTTTGCAAGGGTTTTTTCTTACAAAAAGCATGGTTTATGACTATGTAATTATATTTCCTGCACTGTGGGTACATTAATGATTTCTCACTTATTTGCAGATTATTTACAATCATAAAAACTCTCTGTAGTGTGTCTTCTTCATTTTCTTTTTTTTTTTTATTTTTCATGGAATTAGTCCACCTCTCATTTAAGATTTTGGTAACAAATGTCGCTTGAATTAACTATTTAGTCATAAGCAAATCTTGGAATAGGAGCTCCTACCTATGTCATGTCCAGAAGGATGGTTTTTTGAAATGTAACAACTATCAGCTGATGTCAGCAACTCTCATGACAGGAACTGCATTCCTTTCTCATCCTGGATTGAATGGTTGGATGAAGGTAATCTAACAAGAAAGCTGATGGAGACAAGAAGTGTAACGCACAGAAGACTACTGTGAGATTTTGCATGCAATCAATATTATTAATTTATACCCGGATATGATGGGAAATTGTAACATGCTTCAAGCTTTATTTTGTCATTCTTCTCTCCTTTTTTTCACATGTTCTGCAGCTCGACCCTCAGACTTCCCCACTGGGGAGCCCATAGTCCCCAACAGTAATACCTTCCTACACCAACAATAAAAAAGTAAACCTCACTTCACACAGCTGTATTGACATACTCAAAAAGAAAATTGTCAATAAATAGAATCCCCTTTTGCTCGGCGGGACATTTTCCATTAAAGTCGTTTTGATCTAAGGAAAAAAAAGTCAACCAGATCTTCTCTGAAGTTTCGATTTGCTGCTTGCTGTGTAGACACCACAATAATAGGTGGCATGACAGAAAGAAGTGAAGAATAGATGAAGAAAGAAGTAAACACAAATGTTTTTAAAGAGTCTGGAATTTACTCTTCACACAAGATGTCCTCTAACATACAAGAAAGCTGTCCCAATATTTCGCTTTTTCTGTTTTCATCAGACCATGGCTTCAAGGTAACCTTTCCGAAGCAGACCTGTAGTAGCTCTAATTTACCCAAGAGAAAAACAAAACCAGAAAACCATTAATGATTTGCCAATTAAACCCCCACAGTACTCATCTAGAAAATTTTTCCTCTGAAAAATTTTAAGGTTTTTGTGAGGGAGTGGGGCTACGTTTGTTTCTCTTTTAAGCAGATACAGGCCTTTCTGGCTACTTTTTTGTGGAGCAAGGATGACATTTTGCATTCAGAACTGGCTATGTGCATTCCCAGAATGTATTCTGGGCTAACTTTCTTCTTTAAAAGTAGTGGTCTGTATCATAACTGGGTACTGCATCTGCTGCTGTAATAGTCTTCAGGTTGCAGCATTACACTCCTCAGGGAAAGCGAACCCCTGTGGTTGTTCTAAATTTACTCACTGATGTTAGGTTAAAGACACAAGTGTATGTATTCATTTGGAAGGAAATATTCGGAGCTGTTATTTCCAATTGGAGGCGTTGCACAAGTAGATTTTCCAGTAACTCATATATTGGCTCTTGCTTACACCTTTTGGGAGCTCAGATTCAGTTCATTTATTTCAACAGGGAACACGAACTCCCAGGAAAGATGTTGCTCAATAGGCTAAAGAATATCTTGTCATGAGCAATATACTACACTTTCTAATGTTAATGTTTCTGCTGAAGAAAACCTAATTAAGCAAAACAGAAAAGCATCAAAAAAACTGATTTTGAGAGTCACCTTTTCCAGCATGTTCTCTGATGTAGTAGTTAAGACATTCTCTGGAGATATGAAAGTATCCAGGAAGGATTTCAGAAATCATCTGAGAGAAGTTGAACAGAAGTCTTTACCAGCCATGGGCGAGGCATCCTCCAACACTGTAAATTTTCTAAATAAAACTAGACTTTTTTTGTTGTTCTTTTTCTCTATTTTTGTTGTCCTCTACTTAAAGCAAAAAAAGGAAATAATAAAGGAGGTAGGTTTAGTTTCACTTTAATAATCTCTTCTTTACCAGTGAATTTAGATACGTCTCTATTTATTTTGGGATTATTTTTAAGAGTAACATCAGGTGACTGTACTACTGTCCTGAGATCTTACACTCATCTTCGAAGAGAAGTTTTGAGCAGTATCTTGTTCTTAAACTATATAACACTTAGTGTTCCGTAGAGTAGAACATGTGTTTCTAATATTTTGTTTTTAAAAACCAACATATTGTAATATTGGAAACTATAGAGAAATAAAAATTAAGTATGTCTCTGGATTTTCCCTTTCTTTTTGTTTTTCTTTTTTTTTTTTTTTTTTTTTTTTTTTATTTTTTTTTTTTTTTTTT
>VYXH01003982.1:8516-43968 GCA_013397275.1 Burhinus bistriatus | reverse complement strand
TTTTTTTTTTTTTTTTTTTTTTTTTTTTATTCAGAGGCAAAACCAGAAAGAAATCTGGTATTAAATTCAGTCAGAATAACTTTTTTTCTTTCTCCAGGCTTTCCAGTTTAGCACATAAAGTAAGATATTGATTAATTTCATGCCATCATTCACATCACTGCTTTGCCATTAGCCCTAAAATCCTAACATGCCAGAGCCAATTACATAATTGAATCTAGAGTTAAGACATCAAGTGATTCTCATGAAAGCATTTAATTTATATATTTAACATACATATGTATAGAAAATCTTATTGAAGTAGGAGTATTTGCTTCATCCTTTTGCAATCAATTCCATCAAGCTACTTTGCAAGAATGTAACATTCTGTACATTCTCAGTAAGTGATGCATGGGATGACATTTTACAATCGAACAATAAAATCTACTTTGTTATTATAATAATTGAAGTTTGAGGATAAGATATTATAGTTAATATTTTACTAATTTCAACGATAAATTGCATTTTTTTCTTCATGTCTGGTACAATGTTTTAAGCAAAACACTTTCATTTTACTCATTAACATGTGAATTAATACATTAACTTATTTTTGCTTGGTTCTTCCCAGCAGAAAATCTGCCAGTATTTTATTGTGTTTTTCCCAGAGCATTCACCCCATCTACAGTGAACAGTTCTACCTGTGAGTTGCCCTTACTCTGAAAAGCTAATGCAGTAGTCTCCTCCTTTTTTTCAAGGAAACTACCCTGCAATTCTGATATGCAGTTTGCAACACATAAAGCATCCAGGAGAGTTTTTAATTTTCATTTTCCTAAAAAACAAATAAAACAACTGGAAACCAAGCAGAACACTAAAAAAAACCCTATTAAGCTTTCAAGTTATTCAGCCTTCAAAATACTGAATTAAAACCTGCCAGCAATATAGGTTTCTCAAAAATTAAGAGGTATAAACTAAAGACATGGGCAGGTTACATTGTTCTCTGTTCATTCCCAATACAGTTGTAAGAGGTTTTGTAACATTAAACTTCTTCTGCACAGAATGGATGAGGACTCTTCTGCTTGAAGTTGATGTATAACCCATGGCTAATTCTCCTGTCCCAGGTGTACACTGTCTTGTCAGTGGCACGCATTATGCCTTTGATTTGTGAAAGCTTGAAATACAAGTGCATAAAACCACCTCGTTCAGAAGGCTGACATTTGGGCTTTTTTCTCTATCTATTCTCAAGGTTGGAGGAATTTAAAAAAACTGGAAGAAACAACAATGCAGCCCTCACTGGAAATTGATCATGGGGGTAGTAAATCACCTACCTTCAGGCACTGCTGCACCAGTGGAGGATGGATAACTTTATTCATACTGCACTAGATTAGTATTTAGGAATTCTGAGTACAGTATAGTTCTCTGCTTATTTCTGTTCCCTCAGGGAAATAATTTAATCTCTGTCTCATTTCCCCTTTTGTAAAATAACAATGATGTTGCTTTATGTAGTTGGATGGAGGAGAAGTTCATAGTTGTGTAGGACTCAGATGTTTGTAGTGATTAAGTAAGAAATGTTAGATAATCTGATAAAAGGACACAGAGTAGCTCCAGAAAGTTTCAGGAGGACAGAAATACAGATGTTTGAAGCATCTGCAATGGGAAAATATGTTATTATTTTTTTTTTTTTAAGAGTCACATGCATTTATATTCCACATTCTTCCTTTTTCTTTTGGTTTCCTTCCTCCCTCCCTTGTTACTTTTCTTTTCCAACTCATCACATCTTCTGTGACTTTTTATCAGTTTCACTTTTTCACTGCCTACATCTTTTACTCAGTTGACTTCTCCTTTACTCAACCAACTTCATGTCTTCCGTTATCAACTCTCAACTCTACATTTGCCTTCCTCCTTCTCTATATGTCCTTTTTCTTTTGTTACACCACTCTTTAATCTTCACAGTTGACCCTGTGCTCATGTTTGCTGATCCTGCTGTTGTTTTTACACTGCAGAGTATCTTTCTGAATTTGAATTACAGAAGCTTTCCAAGGCTGCTGTTTCTATGTGAGTTTCAGACTTACCTGTGCACGCTTGGAAAAGTCACCCTGAGCAAAGTGTGTGTTATTTTTCCCATGTGGACATTGATGTCACTTGTGGTTTTGACAGAAATATAAGATCCCTGCTGATGCAAGTATATTTTCTTTATACATATTTAGCATTTTGTAGGATTGTATAACCAAGGGGAAAAAGGCTAAATTCAGAGAAGTATTTTTTTTTTTTAAATTTCAGTTTTATAACCCAACAAAAATAGGGAAATATAATAATCAAGTAATTTAAATTTTTAACTCTCACAATAAGTGACAAAGAGAGTATCCAAACTGTTTTCGTTCATCTGTAGTTTTATCCCTCCTTGGTCTCTCCAGGAAGCAGTGATACCCTATTCTGTGTCGTCCCGATGTGAAACCAACCAACCATATGTGGCTTGTGAGCTCTGAATGGAGAAAGATACCTACCATCTAGGTGGCCTGAAATTTTAATTGCAAAAGAAATAGCTGTTGCTGTGACTTGTGCTTTCTCAGAAAGACTCACCAAAAGCATTGTGGTTTGGGGTGACAGCAACACAGTTAATGCCTTTCAGCAAAGACAGTTCACTTTATTGCAACTTTCCTCATTTGTGGAAAGCTAAATGAGACAATTATCTTTATCTTATGGATCCTGCCCTCTTTCTGTTAGTATATAATTCTCTTACACAGCTGGTAGTCCAGAATCCAGTCCTTCAGGATCTTAGAATCTCATTGGGCCAAAATAATTGAAGTTATTTCCTGAGGCAAAAGAAGAAAAGGCTGAGGGTTTTTTTTTCTTTGTTTTGAGTTTTGGGGTTTGTTTTGTTGCTTTTTGTTTTTTTTTTCTCTCCCTGTACAGAATAAACATGAATGTATTTCTAAAATCAAAATAATTGATTTCATTGCTGCTTGAAAGTGAAAAGAAAAATATTTAGGAACTGGAGTAATGTTCCTTACCTTTTAAAACTACTATGTACTGCATCTGTAATTTTGACTGCTTTCTAATTCACTGCATGGTCAGAACAGAAAAGGTCCAAGTGTTGATCTGCCATCCTTCGTTTAGTACATTCGAAACTAGAACTAACAGATCAAGGTTAATGCCAATTTCCAAGCACTCAGTTCCCAAGGGAACTTGTCTATGTGCTTTGTTTTTTTGGGGCGGGTTTGTTGTTTTTGGGGCTTTTGGTTTCCCAAAAGGAAACTTGACTGCGTTAGTTCCTTGGTCTGTCTCCATTCCACTCCATCTGCAAAACAGGCTATAATTATGCAGCTTTCTTTCTGAAAGGATATGAAATTTCTGGAGGAAGCATTGTGATCTTTTTAACCATGCATCTCAATGAGTACTCTAACAGCAGGACAGTTTGAGTAACAAGATCTTGGTAAAAGTAAGGTAAGTAATATCTGACCTTTGATTAAAATATCTATCTTACTTTTTAAAACAAAACTGTGACATTGGTACATTTGTTCAAGCAGTGTATTCATTACAAGTATTGAAAAATTGATGAACCAAACTAATTGCAATAGATGATACAAGCGATAGTTACCAAACTGGTTAATGTAAAACTAAGCAAAAAGTATTCATTATTAATCCCAATCTCAAGTTTGAAACTGGGAAGGATGTGTCAGATTGAATCGATTTTTACTCAATAATAATAAAGCTTACTCTACACTTCCCATGCTTTATTAGAATTGGAAGATGATTGTTCAGATTAACTGGAGTTAAGAATGTTATGGATGTATTTAAAGGCTAGAATGAAGCAAACTCATCCAAATAATAGACTTAGACCTTTTTTTATTATGACCAGTCAAGGAGACTACTGAGAGAAGACATGAAATCTTGTTCTCAGAGTTTTGATTATCATTTATGACAAATAAAGATACAGTACCTACTCTTACAAAGCCTGAATGTTTTACTGTGCTCCACATATACATGCACATGCTCCTGTTTTCATCCTTCCTAGAGAGGAATCCATTACATAGGTCAATATGTATTTCATTCCAGTTGTGTGAAAATCAACTTTTTAATTAGATATTTTTAATGATGAAAGAAGGCCCCAGGTTGCCCAGAGAAGTTGTGGATGCCTCATCCATGGAGATGTTCAAGACCAGATGGGACGGGGTTTTGAGTAACCTGTCTAGTGGGAGGTGTCGCTGGCTACGGCAGGGAGGTTGGAACTAGAAGAACTTTAAGGATCCTTCCAACTCTAACCATTCTATGAATCTATGAAAATATAAATAAACTGTTTCTGCTCCTTTTATTTCCCAGTCATCCTCATATTACTGCCAGTTTCATGCTAAACCCAAGGTGTTTGTGAGTGCTGCAGTTGTCACTGACTTCTCCAGCAATCCCTTTGAAGCATCACTGGTTTTGATCACCTACTTCAATCATAATCAGAGGATAAATCAATTGACCACAGCTGTGGATGACTACTTGAGTGTGTTGCCCAGATAACAGTATTAGAGAAATGATGTTAAAAGTGTAAATGGCTGGTCAAATTAGATTATTGTTGATTAAAATTCTTTGTGCTATAAGATGCTCAGGCTACGCTAATGATTAATTGAGAGAAACTGTGTTCCAGGATTAGGAAAGCTTCCTAAGTTTTTCATATACTAAGAGGAGCAGCAATCTGTAGCAAACCTGCCATGTGGGTTGATTGTGTCAATAATGATCAATGTGTTTCCGCCTCCCTTAAGAAAGTCTGAGAACAACTTTCTGGGATATTATTAGATGGTCTGTGATCCTCTGAAGAAGGGTGAGACGCAAGAAGTGGATGCAAGTTGTAAGCTGTTTAAATGGAGTGTCACTAATTTACTGCAGCTGAAGACGTAGACCTATAACCTGTAAAACATTATATTGATTTAAGGCTTATCTGTTAACTACATGATATAGAAATGTTAGTAGACTTATACATATAAGATTTAGGAAGACAGATAAGTAAGGCTACAAAAATCCATTTTGGTGATCTCATCTGACAAGTCCTCAAGAGATAACCTACACTATTTAAGAGATCAGTCACTGATGGATAAATGGCAACCTTGCCATCTAACCCTAGCCTGGCAGTGCCTGGATATGCTTTTATCAAGCTGGAATTAGAGCATGCCACTGTTTGAGTCGTACTCCCACTTTGCTCCTAGTTGATATTGTTTTGAAAGAGAAGGAAAAAAAGATGGGGGTGATCTTCATTGTTTTTTCCTCTTCTATCTGTAGTTCGTGTGTTCTAGTCCAAACCCAGGTAACATAATTCCATTGTTACTCTATATGAGAGTATAAATGTAACATCGGAATCAGGGCAGAAAAACAGTGTGCTTTATAAATAGAAAAAAAAAGGTCCTTAGATTACAAATGAGACAATTACTGTCTTCAAGACACCACCTAGCAGCCATTCCCACTTAAGTGCATTGTAAATGTGTTCATGAAGGAAACAGAAGATGAAACATTTTGCCTCCCACAACATTTAGCACTTCCCAACAACTTAATAAAGTCTTATTTGTGCAGACGACTTAATGATGTTTTTTTTCTTCATTATCATGGAAGTGACTAAGGTAGGATCTGATATTATAGTGGTACAGTCTGGTATAATTTAATAGACTTTTTTTTGGCCTGTACCACTCTACAGTGCTGAAGTTCACACCATGTGCTATGGTAGCTTCCTTCATATATTTTGCAACTTGCAAATTTCTCAAAGCTATAAGAGAGATCTAATCTCAAAATGTTTGGTGTTCTGCCGGACAATTCTTGTAAACGTTGATCACATTCTGTGTGTGATCCTTGCACCCTCAAGTAGAGAATGCTGGAAGGACAAGTTTTAATTTCTTCAGTTACTGGAATCTAGTTGGACTGAAAATATTAGTATAAAAACATCATGTCATCTAATAATTATCTCTGTGGACTGCTAAGGTCTTCATAAGACAGCAGCGCTTCACATCCACTTTGGCCCTGGGCAAATAAAAACAGCAGGTAAAATTCAGCAGGAAATAAGAATTTGTTCTTTCTTATTGTTTTTGTAATGGATGACTATGTCTGTCCCTATCATATTCCCAATTTAATGAAATGGAGTCTCAAGGGTAGGTTGTTCTTCTATCTTGGAATCCAAGCAAATGAGTATATGTGATTCATTCAAAAGAAACCTCTGAAGAACATTGTGTGGTAGTAATTTAAAAGAAAAAAAAAAAAAAAGTGGGGAAAAAAAATGAGTCTACGTTGGTGTTCCTGACACCAAGAAGGGGAGAAACTTTATCTTGAGCTTGAGAGGTCACTTATCCTTGTGCAAGATTGACCATACACCCAATCATGTGTTCTTTCTTCCTGAGATCTGCAAAATTCACCTTGCAAAACAGTGGACACGAATTAGGTGTTTAGTCAGAGGTTTTCCTGGTGTGATAGCAGGATAGATCCCATGTTATTGTAGAACTTCTCACACTAAAGGTTTGACTGATACCTGCAGCCTTTTCCCATAGAAGGAGCAGTTCTGCCAGTGGTAGCAGTACTGTAGCAGGTAGCATTGCCAGCAGGCAAGAAACCAGTGTTGTTTCATTGCTTCATTGGGTGCTGACAGAGTGAGGTGGCTTCAGGGTAAAAGTCCTACAGCTCTGAGAGAGTGGAGGAGGAGAAGACAGTCATGGTATCTTCAGTGTTACTTTTCACTTCAATCATGAATACCAAACAAAGTCTCTAAAGGAACCCTACAGGTTTTAAATGTTGAAAGGAAGAAAAAAAGAAAAGAGAGAAACTGAGTTTCCTCCTTCCCCTTTGTCTCCCCCGTACCCTTGGAACTTCACTGCCCAAAAGCTTAAAAAACATTGTAACATCTGGTGATACCATTATACTGTTTAGGGTAGTCAAATACAGTCATCACTGAGCAGTTACTTAGCCTTGGTAATCTTTCCTTTGATGACTAGATTACGGCTATATAATTCCACTATGATTAGTGTGTTGTTCAGAGTTATGTACAGAAGTTCAATGAGATGTCTATTCCCTACTTTATCTACTGTTTTCTTTTACCTATTATTATGTTGTGCTTAGAGATTAGGAGGCTTTTTTATGTTTCTTGTTACTGATGTTATAGCTAGTATAAGAAGGTAAAGCGCAAATTAAAACCTACTCCTTCCCCCAGCAAGCTCTGTCACATTGCTCAAAAGATGCATGTGATTTTACATCTTCAGATTCCTTCCACTTCTTATTTTTATACTTTCTGTGCAGCTTCAGGGTGCCCTATTTTAGTTAACGAGTTCTGCAGGCAGCATTCAGCATTGCAGATTTACATAAATTGTACTGTGTTGATATTTTAGTAAATGTTAAAGGTTCTGGTCCCATCTATGTTTATATCATTATTAGAACACATAAACCCAACAAGAATAACCTACCTTATTGTTGTTTGTCTAAGTATTCACTAATTACTATTAATTTGATTAGTACAGCAAATTAAAACAGAAAAGAGTCAGAGTTTATTCACAGTTAAATTACAGAAATCAGTGGATTATACAGTATTTGCATTTTAATTAAGTCATGAACATTTAACGCTATGTGCTGGAAATACAGATGGATTCTCTAGCTTCTTTGAAATTTAATGTTCATCTGATAGTATTTAATTTTTGGTAGAATTTTGTATCTGTCTGTCTGCAAATATCCACAGTGTAAACATGCAGTTTTGTTACTAACAGAGGTCTATAACATGCCAAAATTAACAGACAATTCTTTCCTATAGATCATCAAAACAATCCCAAATCTACACTACAGGTAATGAAACTTTTCGTTTTATTATCATGAAATAAACTTTAAAACAGTCCTTGATCCTTGACTGTTCATCTTCCAGGCTAGGTATTGAGACAACCTCAGATTTGCAACACTCCAGTACTTGAAGTGCTGTTAAAATGTGGACCAGACAAATTCTTCACCTTAGGGTCTGTGCAATGTAAATTTTAAGTTATAACATTCAAACCTCCATTCTGAAATTCAGTATAAAATTCCTCTTAGGCTGTCTTTATATAATACATAGGGAAAGTTAAGAATCTCCCAGGTTAATTCACAGTAACCAAACAGCACTGCAGAGAGAAAAGCTCTCTGTCCAGACTGGCAGCCCTCTCTGAGCTTGATACCTTCAACCAAAGGCCCAAACAGAATGTAGGGGCCTGCAGTATTTCTTCAAAATAAATTAAGTTTGGCCTGTTTGCTCTTGATGGATATCAGGAGGGTGTAATACCACTTACTCTCTTCTGTACAACAGCCAGGATGAATTATTTCCACTGAAAGGAAGGGGGATCTGCAGGTTTCATTATCTTCTCAACATGAGGGAAATCTAACCTGTAATCTTCCATTTCTGAAACAGACTTTAGTGATATTTCAGGTGAGGAGACTGCTCTTACCCATTAAATTCTGTTAAACTCAAAGCTAGAACAGGCAAGAAAGAGCTTCATCTAGGTCCATTTTATCAGGTACTTGTCCTAAAATATTATTTTTTACATTGGTCAAGGAATATGTCTTATTATCCCATAAAGACTGGAAAAAAGAGATTGGGGGAGTTAAAATGTTCTTTAGGCAGATATTTGACAGTCTATTCTGATGGAAGGGGAGATCTTGATCCAAACGGCAGCTCTGAATTAACTACCAAGCAGACACTGTTGTTATTCACACAGGCTGAAGCTGAGACAATGGGCCCTAGAGAGACCTAAGCCTTTCTGACACCCTAATGAGAAGAGGTGTCCTGAAGACCTATCACTTTCAGCTTCTCTCCCTGTAGCTACTTGATGGGTCTGGGAAGTCTGGACTTGTGAGAAGGTATCAGGATATCCAGGGCTATGCAAAGATGTGCTTCACCCAAGTTAAAAATCTATCATCAGGTTACACAAGCAGTAGAGAAGGTGCCAGGGGATTTTGTTGCACAGCTCTCATTTACACTATGGAAGCTGTATAACTAAATTCCTGTGCTCAGCAATGAAATTCTATCCCTTAAATACATTAGGAGAAATAAGCATTCAATTCAGAGGCCGAATGAAGTTTTTGCAAGCTTACGGTGCAGTGATTGCCTTCTCCACTCTACAGGAAAGCTACTTAAGTCAAACATATAGAAAACTGTACACTGTGAAAGTACAGCACGTTATACAGCTTCAGTCCAAGCTCTGTCTCCCTTTGCTGCTGTTCTCATTGGTATGTAACACGTGCGACATACAGAGTACTGGCTTTAAAAGAGTTGAACAGAATAATAAATGTCAACACTAAATAAATCCTATTGCCAACAAGCTGTCGGGAAACGTTTATCACACTTCTGGTAATGTTAAAAACAGTTACTGCACAATGATGAATCATACCTTATATTGCACACATGTTGATCATAATGTTTATCAGACTTCTAGCAATTTCCACAATGTGGAAGAGACACTACAGTTTGTTGAAGGGAATGTGTCTCTTTTCTACAGTAGGTAGATTTCTTGACTTAAAGTACAAACAAAACAATTTTAACTAGTGTTAAGTGGTTTTGCCAGAGATAAAAGGAAGATGGATCTCTGTCTGAGGAAGTGTACAAATATATATATGCGCCCATTAATTTTACTGTGTTCTGACAATCTTTTATTGTTTGCTTATTATTTTTTAATAAATCTTGGATTTTATATTTCCTGATAAATAAGTCACAAGTTTTTTATGGTATCAGTGCCACACTGAACATTACATGAATTCCTTCAGGTCTTATTTATGAGACTTTGTAGTTAATGAAGGCATGATTATGGTTTAATTGGGTACAGACACAGGCTGTAGTGTCTGCTGTTATAGTAGATACATGCTTCAGTCATAAATTTTAAAACATGAATATTGAACGCACCACACAAAGACCCCAGTAAACAGAACTATGTATATTGTATGTAGAACTAAGTGTGTTGCGTTGGTGACTGTATCTATGGTTTAACTGTTTGGAGAAGGAGAATATGTACCAACTTGAAAAAAAAATTAAAAAAAAAATTGGAGACTTCAAGTGAGGATCATGCTTCTCTTCCATTCCTCTACAACATATGCAAAATGGGTTCTGAACTATACTATGGAAAATTAAATGATGGCATAAATGAGCTTTTATACATTTTATTGTTGGAAACCTCTATGATTTTGTCCTCCACGTTCTGATGTGTGCCAGGCGCATAATGTTATCCTATTGATGGGAACTGAGAGAGCAACTTAGAAAATAAACTTTTATCTATTTTTATATCCAGCCTCATGCCCTAAACATCAGATCATTCTTTGATTTAGACCTTGCCATCTGATCCGATGCTTGCTGTAACATTGTTATGATGGATCAGGAGTGGGGAGAATTGAAAGGTATTTGAGGGCAAAGTGAAATCGTTAGTTTGCATTTTCCCCAGTCTGAGAAGAATGACAAAATCTCCTCCACTATCCGTTGCTTTGATTAGAGCAGTGGGTTCAATATGCTTTTTCCTTTAAACATAGGGTTTTTCCATATTTATATTCTGATAAAGACAATGGATCTAAGGACATGATTATGTTAGGAGAAAACTCCCAACATGTCCTGGTCATACAATAAAAATTAATAATTGCATAGTCTTTTATTTTGGACAGAAGTCAGAGAGTTTGAACATACTTGACTGGCAGGTTTAAAGTGCTACATCATAATACATCATTGGTTCAGTTATTAACCAAGAATGACTACCTGGTAAATTAGTTATGCAAAACTTTGCATTCTTATAAATGTCATTCTGAGAATTTCTCCCTCCTTTAGAAATAAGGGTCAATTTTAAGGCATCAGAAATGGAAATTTCAAGACAGATAAGGGTTTTTGTTGTTACTGTTTTTCACTAGCTGCTAAATTTTTTTGCTTTAGGAGTGTTTGAGCTGTTATAGAGAAGACCCTTTTCATGAGGTATGTGTTTGCAATAAGAGCAGAGAAATTTCAGGAAATAAAATGAAAATGAGATCTCATAAAGAATTAGTACTTAAAATAAAAACAAACAAACAAACAAACAAACCAACCAAGAGTCCATTATCTAGTTACTAACCAGGTTTTCAATTACCTATGAAATCAGAGCATCCTTTATTGTACTATTTATAAAAATTAGTCACTCTGGAACCCATACTGTATACTCAATTCTCTGACATAGAGCAATACAAAGTTTCACACAGCAGTGTTACCATATATTAAAAAACTTTAAGCTCAAAATAACCTTTGCCTTCAGCAAAAGGAGCTTCTCCCAGCGGTGAGGTAAAATTACCATGTTCCCTTACTATTCTTCTATTCCAGTAACTAGAGAAAGGAATGATTTAGTAATGACTCTGGTAATGAGCCAAATGCATTTCAGAAAGGTACAAAAATACATGCTAGGATTTGCCTGCGACAGCTGAAGTATAAGCTAATGGAACATAAAGTGATTCAGTGTGGAAAGAGCTCTCGCCCTTCCTCTTCAACGGGATGAAAGAGGGAAGACAGAAGGTTGTATTTTAGGAGGGACATTTTACATGTCTTCAAGGGTTTCATCTTCCGTAGGAAGGGTTTTTCCACACCTTTGTGGTTTTTAAGTCATTTTATTTATTACAGCAGCCAGACTGAATATACATAGTAAAAAATAAGTCATGCCCTAAATGGCTTACAAGCTGAAAAGCATGAAATGAAAGGCAAAGCGAAATAACTGCTGTCTGTTCTTGCAGATGAGAAAATAAGGTCCAGAGAAATTAGGAAGAAGTCTTACAGATTACTTAGACAAAATCACGATATATGAGAGTTAAACTGACTTGAGTGGAAATTAAGCACTTCTGAAAATACCTGCTGCATGCTTTCCTGTACCTGAAGGAAATTGCCAATTGCCTTGCCAGCACTATATACAGGAAATACACAGGTTAGCATAGAGAACTATCAAAAAAATAATGATTTGTGATACATGCCACAAAACTCACATGCACAATTACTTAAAAAGACTAGGATGATTGCTAATCATGTTCAATTCAATCCCTAGTTGCATAAGGAATGCAGGCTAGAAGTCTTTGTAAGGCCATTTATAGACATCCTGAAAAAAACAGTACAGAACATAAGAATTAGCTTTGCAAATAACTTCTGAAGTGGGGTTTCAGCCATCATCAAACTGTGTTAGATGATATTGCGCAGCCTGAAAACAGCATTCTGAATTTCACCTTTGATCAGAATATTAAGCACTAATTGAAACTTAAGGTTTCTTTGTTTCTTTTTTCTTGTTTTGCTTCTTCATAACTCTGTTGTTAATTCAGTATATCCTAGCTGTGTTCACTGTACACGTATATTCAGTTGCTCAGTAAATGTTTCTTTTTTGCTTTATTTTACTAAATAGTCTCCGTTTCTACATCAAAAAGTAGTTCATGAGTGAGTTGCTATGGTGATTATAGGTGGCTGGAAAATTATAAGATACAATGTGTTGTACATGTAAAGCTACAGATATGATAACAAAGCCAAACATAATTTTTTTGAGCACAATGTGGTAACAAAGTAACTGCATTGATATCTAGATGAAACTGAAAAAACTAACTACTTACTTTGTAACCACTAAAAAAGTTACATGTTCTTTCAAACACAAGCTAGCTAGCTCACTTTTTAGTCAAAATAATTAATGTGTACGTGTCAGAGTCCAATACTCTCTGGCAAAGTTTTTTTAGATATCCCACATGTCACAAGTAGAGGTGTGATGTTTACTATAAAATTTACTTATTTGAATATATTTGATGTTACATGGAATTTCTGATTTAGTGGAGTTTTACAAGCTATACTGAAAACACATAATAAATGTAAGTTACCCTTGGCAAAATACAGTTATTGCAATACACAGTTCAAACACAATACCATTGTGATTCCCATTACTGGTCTCTATAACTCTATAACATGCTCATTGTCATAACACTGGGTGTCCCCAGTTACCAGGAAGGAATATGTGGCTTGCAACCAGTTTAAACCAGGAAGGAATACGTGGGTTGAAGCCAGTTTAAGCCCATTGCTCTCTTTGAAATTCTTTTGTTAGTTGTTCAGTTCTTATATGCTATGTTGGATTGGGACATGTATTCACTCCCCCCATACTGGTCTGACACTTATACTCTTTTAATGAACTCGTGGAGGAACACTTACATCACCAGTTGCTCCACTCTACTGTTGATAGCTGTTTATCTAAAACACAGGTCACTCTCCAATCCCCTTCATGCTGAGATAACATATTTTTCTTTGCAACAGTTGTGGTCATCACACCCTGCATTATTGTCTGACCTTCATGAGCACATCACCCTTGCTCATCTTCTCTGAACCTTTTTCCATTCTAATGGTTTATGGGTCAGTCACAGTATGAAGAGTATGTACACAAATATGGAAAAATGTCATATATGATGGGGGGATCAGCAACGTTAAGAGCAATAGGAAGAAAGTCAAACTGACAACGTGGAGAAACCCATAAATAGTAAAACAAATGTTGCAGATGAGGTGCTAACAACTAGTATAACTTATGTTTTTAAAGGGCTGTGTCACAGTACTTCATTTATGTACACACTGTTTTCCTTTTTCTAATAAATAGCACCGACAAGCAAATATTTTTCTTGTGGGAGCTTAACTTTAACTGTTGTGCTAATACAGGAATATTGTTTGGAAGAGTTCTCTAGGTTTTACTCAGAGCATAGCTTGGTGAGTAAGGGGAAAGTAATCCCTTTTGTGCTTCTTCTGAAGAACTGCTTTTGCTAAATGTCATACTGAGCTATCTGGGGAACTTTCTTCATCTACAAAAGAATCCTTTAAAATGTAACCATGGAGCTATGTAAAGAATAAATCAAGTAAAAAGAAGTAAAAAACTATTGTTGACACTGAATTGCTGTCTAATTATATGTTTTTACACATCAGTTTGCAGTGTGAACAATACAACTGAAGGTCCTCAAATAGCTTTGTGTGTGTAAGTGTGACCCAAACAGTTTTTCAGAGGCCCAAGCTATGACCAGTAGTTTCTCCCTTTTATCCTGTACTGAGTACTGAGAAAATTACCTTCAATAGCATCAGGTTCTCAGGTCAGGCTGTTAACCTCTGACAACTTTTATTGTCTGTGTATTGCTCCTATCACCTGTGTGCTGTTACAAGGCATTTTCTTTTTGATAAGCCTGCTTTTTATTGACAGTATATTTCATCAAAAATGCTCTGTTTTTTATATTTCAAATGATTGTATTTTATGGAAAAATATTGTAATTTTTACTCAGTTCTCCCACCTGGTTCTGTTGAAAGAAAAAGCTTGTTACATTCACCAAGGATAACAATAAAAGCAATTACAATGTAGCAGATTATATTTTTTCAGGCTGCATCTTAGAGCTTTAATTTTCCTTTGGTCTTCATCCCAAACTCCATTTTCTAATAACTTTCACCATAGGAAGAAAAGAGCTTTAAGATCTGTCCTTAGCAGCAGGAATGAGTGCTAATCAGCTATAAATTAGTTCTAGTCATTCACAGCCATTTAGAGTAGGCTCATTACATGGAAACTAATCATGAAAAAGCTAGTCTTCTTGCAGAATTTAATTTCACTGGCAGAAACTAGTATGGATGATAGGCCAGAAAAGGCTGAGACAGCCTACTATAGAAAATATTAGGGTATTTTTGTTCCTTTTAAGATTTTAAGATCTGACTGTCTAAGATGCCAAACTAGAGATAGTTTAGGGTGTGTGATTTTTCTTAAAGAGCCCATCAATAAAACCTTACTGTTTCTCATGACAGATTTTCAGACTTCGGAAGTACCACCATAAATGACCTCTACATTGTTGTGACTGACTCCATTTTATACTTCAAACTTTATTTTGTGAAGTCTTGTAAAGTTCATGCAAAATACAACATCTAAGTGTTTATACTGAGATCCTCCTTGTCACAGAAGAGAAAATGATGTTGGGTTTCCACGATTTTAATGATAGTTTTTAACAGGACTTTCAGTTTCTATTGGTGAGGAACAAATCAAAGGAATTTGCTTTTAGCTTTAATTAAATATACTTTTCATCTAGACTAAGAAGAGAAGCACTAACTTTGGAGCTTTTGATACCATTTTAGTACTTCATACTTTTATGTTGGACTTTTAGCTACTCAAGTATCAACAAAGGTACAGAATTTTAGGTTGAAAATATTCTAATCTCCTTTTTGGATAGAACAATATATTTTAATACTCAACATGGTGGAAAATTGTAACATTTTATTCAAATATGTGTCGTAGAAACATGCTTTAAAATACTGATTTGTATATGTATCAAAGTACAATTTTCCACTATTGACACTAGGTATAAATATGAATGATACTTGTATACAAAAAATGTCATTTGGTCACATCCAGTTTTGGCCTCGGCAGTACAAGAAAGGTACTGACACATCAGAGTAATTTACAAGAGGACTTTGAAGATTCTGGGGGCTGGAGCACTGGATGTACAAGGGGAAGCTGAGAAAGCATGGCTTGTTCAATCTGGAGAAAAGAAGGTAAAAGAGAGGCTTTATAAAACTACAGAATGGGAAAATGTAGAGATGATGGAGACCAGACCTTTCTTGGAGGAGTACAGCAGAAGGGCAAAATGTAACCAACACAGGTTGCAAGAGTATGAAGTCAGTTATCATCTTTTTCTCTGGGAGAGTAACACAACATCAGAGCAGGCTCCCAGGGAGGTGCTGGAATCTCCCTGGAGATGTTCCAACCTCAAACAGACAAGGCCTGTGCAACACAATCTCACTGGACTTTCACTGCACAGGAGGTTTGCAAAGATGACTTTAAGAGGTCACTTCCAACCTTTATTGCTGTGATTCTTATGTTTCTACTTAATGAAGGTTTCTAAAGAGTTTTACAAACATTTGTAGCCTAATCTAGTGAATTATTACAGTTCTGCAGACAAAAATACTTTGTCTCTTTTATTATATGAGCTGGAAGCACTCCCCAGGAATTGACTACATAAAGTATATTGAAAAGTGTATTAGTGTGTGCTTGTGTATCTGACTATCTATCTATCTATCTATCTACACAGTTATATATACATTTCATGTTCTGGGCCTATGCATTGTGACTATTAAGCAATGCTGTCTTTTTGTCATTGAAGTAACTGATAACATTTTATGACAGCCCAAATCCTTTAAAACAGTGAATACTATTTACTTTCTTTGGTTAACAAACAGAAGAAAAGAATTGGAATATCATCCTGGTTTAGTCCATATCCTTGTACATTCTTAGCTTTGGTTTGCAGTGTGTAAGCTTTCTGACTGACAGATAATTAAACCATGAGAATCTCAGGCATAATGATTCCAAAAAGGTATTTTGGGTTTCTGATGGGAATTGTTATATTTCATTGTTAACATATGTAAATGAAAATTCTTGTGGTTTACCATGGAGCACGTTTCCTCCTTAGGCTCAGACTCTGCATGAGTAAATTGTTTTAATGTGCAAGCTACCATTCCAGTATATGTCAACCATAGAAATAAAAATCAATATATTATTTCAAATAGCCTGACACCTAGTAACATACAAATGGCTCAACAATTCATCACTGACTGCAGAAGTATATCTGAGTGACATTAGTATCAGTAATATTAGAAAACTCAATGTGCTGATAGAAAATCTTTAGGTCTATATATACATATATATACACATTTGAAAAAGAAAGAAAATATTATTTATGTGACTAATATGGTGCTACTTTGGCCAATAGCATCCACATGTGGATGTGTCAGAAACTGAACAGAAAAATGCCTTACTAGAGGTATTTTTTCCTTGATAAAACATGGGTAGTAAACTAAAAAAGTTATCTATGAATGTGTTACGATTTATTTAGTTTGGAACAATAATTTCAGTGTTAAAGGCAAATTACAGGATAATTTCATGAAAGTTCACACAAGCAAGACAGAAAATTTCTTATTGCAGAGGAAAATAAAAATAAATTCCATTTCAATTTCCTGCATTACCTGAGCACCAAGTGACTTCATTTCCAGCACAATGCTTTAAACTAGCAGTTTCTCTCAGTGCTAGCTTTCCTGTGAATTATACATGGCCACACAAGCAGCATCATGAGAGTGCTCTCTGAAAAACTATTGTCACTTCTATACTGAACAAGTTCCAAGCAATTTAGAGAAAAGATTTCTTCTTAATCCAAATTTCTCAACCTAGGCTCTGGAGTTGACACAACAGCATTGTTTAAAATCTACTAGAAGATAAAAAGGTCCTTCATTTTGAAATTTTACTTTACACCAAGTACTTGAATTAGTGGCGCAATTCCCACTTCCTGCTAGACATTCCTGTTGCATGCAGTTTCTAATTTTCTGAACTTTACTTATCTTCATTAAGTAAAAGTAACTTGCAATCACTTTTTGTGGCTGACATGTAATGGGTGCCTCAAGGCCACCACATTGTCCATTTAGGACTGCATTAAGAAAACAGAATCAAGACTTCCATAGGAAGTCTCACAGGAATTCTTCTCTGTAAGTGTTGGTCTCCAAAACCTTTGTGTCCTGCCTGATGGCTTTGAGGCAAAAATTGAGGTATAATTTTTCTTATATTAAGTCCAGCTCTGTGCTTCAACATTTCAAACCCACTGCTTTACCTGTTACATCTTTTTGTCATGCTCTTGGTCAAGTGACATAGGATTCATTTTAAAAGAGAGTTTGGCAGGCTAAGCTTCAAAATCACCGACATCTCTTTCAAAACAGATCTTTGCAGTCATCTTCAGGATGTGCTGCAAAAGACAGTAAAGAACTTCCAGGTTCCTTGTTCCTTCCCTGAGGAAGGATAGACTATATTTTAGAACTGCAGTCTTACTTACAAAAGAAACTCTTGGGATTTTTTTTTGCTTCAATATTTTCATTATATTTAAACATAGTGACAATGACATTTTCCTCACTTAAAATACAAGCAAACAAATAACAATCAGTTGTTATTAGAAAAAGACACCTTAGCAAGGAAAAGTGCTTAATAGCAGGCCCAGAGTTTAAAAATATGACACAATGCTAGCAGAACTCCACCCTTTTGGGCTCCCTTTATGGGTTCAGACAGTTCAAGAACATGGCAGTTGATTTAGCCCCCTCATAACTCAAGTGAATGGAGCCCAGACAGAACATATGGAGGTGTCTTCACCTCTGAAAAAAAGTGACCTTCTTATATATAAAAGTTTGCATGAAAGATCTTTGGATACCATCCCCTATATATATGTACTGTCATATGTACTCCTCGTAGTTACTTTATTTTCTTGAAATTTATTGTCAAATTATCAGAACAGACACATATGTCATATGGTATGACGCATGGTTTATGTATATAGAATACAGTGTATGCTATTGTCTTCAAGTGTCTTTTCAAGAACCTTCCACTATGTTTTTTGACAAATAAATAAAGATGAAAGTATTATTTGCAAGGCCATTGAGATGCTGTCAGAGCATACTAAAAAAGGCAGGGGTCACTGCATGTCACCGAGTGTGTAGTATGAATCTGATAATAGGATGAAATTAAGAATGTAAAAATGGAAGCTGAAGAACAGAGTTCCTAATTATGAAATATACTTTTCTGAGAGCAAAGCTTCCTACAGCAAGAGTCAAGTAAGAGCTGTCTCAGGTTTGCAATAGAGGTTGACTAAGCACAAGTTACTTCAGAGTCTTTGAGATGCAGTGTCCTCTGTAAAAAAGAAGAAAAAAGTGATTTCTACATCTTTATGCCATCTCTTCTTCCTCCACATCACAGGTATATCGATAAAACAGAATCCACACAGTATAGACTTCTATTCTGTGGGGTTCATACCTGATAGCTGTCCATCATCTTCCCTTCAGCTACCCCCATCTGATCAATATCAGTCTTGTTTGCAGTAAATTTCCTTTTTTAAAGACAGAATAACTGAATTCTTCTCTTGGTACTCAGTGGCAGTCAACTGAGGCCAAGGGCTCATAAGTACGCTTAAAAGTAGACTGAACAAAATACTGACATATACACCAGAGGTAATTTGGCATTGGTGAGAAAACAGATTACATGACCAAGGATCACTTTCACTTCCAAATTTTCTGATTGTTATTAGAGTCAAACTTCTTGATTTTATTTCAACCTTAAGGAATGCATTTTGCTTTTGATTTGGTTCTTTAGCACAGAAAAAACTGTCATGATCAAGGACAGGGAAAGTATAGTCTGGAACCAAAAGTGAAATATTTTCTAATTAAATAAAGGAATTTTCAAAATATTGTATTTTGAATGCAATCTTTTAACTTACTTCTTGGTGATTAGAGCCTTCCTCTAAAGAAAGCAAGGATATTTCCTCTGGCACTTTCCTACAATAACTATTTCTTATTACTTATATTTCAAAATCTACCTTTTTTTTTATTTATTTTATAATTATGTCTCTGATTTGAGCTATCCTCCCGAGATTAATGCTCCCACAAACTAAATATTTTTGTAGCTTTCACTTTTTTATTTTTTCTTTTATTTTTAAGAAATAACTAGCCTATAATTTGGCATATCCTCATGCAGAGTTATTTCCAACCGTTTCTCAGTGGCCATTCTTGTTATCCAACATGTCTTACCAAACAAAAGGACCACAGTTCCCACCAGGAAGTCTGTACATTTCAGTAGACTAGATGCCAGAGTCTGAAAGATGTTTTAATCACCAGC
This sequence comes from Burhinus bistriatus, assembly GCA_013397275.1. Taxonomy (NCBI): domain Eukaryota; kingdom Metazoa; phylum Chordata; class Aves; order Charadriiformes; family Burhinidae; genus Burhinus; species Burhinus bistriatus. Next base: position 24,361 of record VYXH01003982.1, on the reverse strand, counting down.
TGCACTAATATAGCCTACTCCTTTTAGTACTATACCACAAATTATCCATATGGTTTGTGCATGTGTTCTTTCCTGTTCATGGTGCTTATACATCAGATATTTAAACAGTAATCGAGTGAGTAAAAGAGATGCATAGTTAGTAACATAAGTGTGAAGGTGTAGCTTAAAGATAACAAGCTGTCCAGTCTTATGCCTCTGTAGGTGGGGCTCCTCTACTTGTGTCTCTGACGAGATCTCGGAATTAGTGGGTCACAGTGTTGTAGGCCCCTGCCTGCTTTTTTTGTTTTTCTCATTCTCTCCAGGATAACTCTCTTCTCCTGTCTATGCACTTCACTCATATATTTTCCTGTTATTAAATATAATTTATTTATTCTCTTCTTACTTCACATGACACTCACATTACCAAAGATGTCATCTTACTGTGTTACTTTTTTTTTTCAAGCTCTCGTGCTGAAATGGCAGTTACCTCCTATTACTAAAGTAATAAGAACACGGTAGTAGGGACATAAAATTATGGCAAAAAGCAATGTATGGAATTCAAGGCTTTTTTCTGTAAAACAACTAGTCTCAGGGGGGTAGTAATGCAAAGTTACCTTTTTGTTCCATTTAAACATGGAGTAAATCTGCTGATAATTCAGGACTGAAATAGACTCTAGAGTCAGCTGAGAATTATTCCAAAATAGATATCCTTTTTTTATTGCTTGTCATTGAAATATGATCTGTGTATATGTGCACGTACAGATTATTGCACATGTTCTGAACTGTTCACAAGACTAAAACTGTTCTCTTCCGGGTGTAGAAGTGAGGCTTATTCTCCAAGGACACCAAAAGCACTCAGCTACATCGTGGAGAATCCCCATCATAAAACTTATACATCATCATCATTCAAATATTTATTTACAACATGTCTTAGCCTTGACAACTGCATAACACTTCAACCAAGCTGGACGGTCATGATGAGTCTGCTACTTATTTTACCAAATATCCGCTTATTCCCCCTCCTTCTTCATCGACTTTAGTGTCCTCAGGGCTGTTTGTCTCAATTTCTCACTTCTCTCTCCCGCAGCTACTGTAAATAATTTTTTACCCTTTCTTAAATATGTTTTTGCAGAAGACCACCAGTGTGGCTGGTGGGCTCAGCTGTGCACTGTGGGGGGTCTCTTTTGGAGCCAACTGGAACCATCTGGAACTGTGTCTGGCATGGGCAGCCCCTGGCCTCTCCTCACAGAAGCCACCCGTGCAGCCAACACCTTGGTACCTACACCCAATGCAGATTAACTGGCCACATTGAATAAAAACAGTTGAAACTTAACTATTCTACTTTTTTAAGATAGGGATATCATAATAACCTTCATTTTTTACCTAAGGATGTTATAACATGCTTTTAGGAACATGGTAGTATTATTTTCAGCATATGTTTAGAGTTTCAAAAAAACCAGAAAATTAATTAAGACAACACTCCACCTACCTATCGCGAAAAGGTTTCATTAATTGCCAGAAGGTTCTTAGAAGGCTTGGCAGTATTTTCTCCTTTGCATGGATGTATGTGTGCACACTTAAACACACAAAAGAATTTATATCTATATGCACCTCCAAAAAAAAAAAAGAAAAAATTTGTACATAACATTTGTTACATAAAGGTCTTTGATACCAAAGATTGATAGGAAATAGCCCTGTGACAGCTGAGACAAAAGTGCAGTTCTTATGTGTCAGGACTACCTCAAATGAGACATGCCTTAGCTGGTTTTATTTATTTTTGTTACACAGAAATGATCTACATTAAAGTATCTAAGAAATATTTTCTTACTATGCAGAAAAATTTTGTAGCATGTATAATTTTCATACTGCTGTACACGGATAGTGAATTTACTGTGAGTTAAAGTATGAAAACATTTCTCGTGTTTGATCTCATAAGTCTTTGGAATGGGAAGATTCCTAATTTTATTTTCTGATCCTTCCCTGTGAACCAGTTCCAGATGTCTACTGATAGTCTAAGGAGCATGGACTCTGTGAGTCCCTTCCAAAAAAAGTTATATGCCCAAGCTATGCCACATGAGAAAGGATTTTATTTACTTTAAAGATCTTTCTAAATTGTTTATTTTTGTTCTATTTTCAGCCTGAATAATGGAAAAACCATAGATATATTGGTGTTAAGATAGCACATTAAAAATTGGTCGGCTGTTTTCTACCACACAGCAGTTGGGAAAGGGGAAGAAACACATGGAGAGAAATAATGAATAGCTTCTCTTAGATACTAATACCCTCTTCCTCTAGTAAGGCCAAACTCATCCATCAACTGAAGATTAGCACATGGGACTTTGACTCCAGCAATCCCCTTTCATTTGATTTAATGGGAATTAGCTCATAAGAATCCATATATTTTTCCTCAGTACCCAGGACTGTGATGGGAAATGTCTTACTGGAGACAATAAGAAATAGAAAATTCTTCCTGCAACCTATGTCACTCTGCCAGCACACAAAAGGTGTGGCATATTCTGTTCCTTGTGCTCAGTATTTTGTTAGTTTGAGAGCAGAGCTTAGGTTTTCTCTCCACATGTCCTTAGTGAACACTCAGGATAGAAATTATTAAACGATGGGAAAAGTCTGGCAAAACCTGACCCTCTAAAGCTTTTCTATTCCAATCATCTTTAAATGAAAATAGTTCAGTCTTCTTAACAAAAGGTCAGATTCTGATATGCTTATGAGTGTTAAATACTTGCTTGACCCTACAGGAAGCAATTTTTATTTTATATTTATTTTTATTGCAATGATTATATTCAGTGATTATCTTTTATATTGTTTGATGAACAACATTGCGCCCTTATAAAGGAAAGGCAAGACAAATTTTTGACAGTCTAAAGATGTGCAACAAGTTTACATTTTCATCCAAACACTATATTCATAATTGCATATCAAGAAGCAGGTGGCCACATGGTCCCTTGGGCTTAGTCAGGGCATGAGGAGATAAGTACTCCCATTGCATACAGTTAGTAAAAGAGAAAGTCAGGGAAGCCAAATACATAGTGTATAAAGCAGTATTTGTTTATCCATCTGCCTTATTTTTCTTCTCCATCCAGAGATTAAGTCATATACACATGCTACATTAAGCATCCTAGAGGAACAATTGCAAGTAGCTATCTTTTTTCAAGCATTGTCGATTTCCTTTTCTAATTACTAAAATAATTAAGAATTTGTGACATTTATGTTCTGAATTAATGGCAAAGAAATGAGCTGTAACGCATAGAATGCTCTGTTCCATTGCCTAAAACATGCTTTGGGAGAATTATTTGTATTATGCTTCTGCTCATTTCTGCAAATAGCACAAGTTTGACTGGGTGCAGTGGCAATTAAAAAGTGAACAAACTTACCTATTTGGCTCATCTGAGAAGCAAAGGAACTCTAAATTGCCCAACTCAAAAGTGGGTACACTTCATTTACTACCACAGGATGTTGACTAGGCACTGCATGCCCATATAGTGATAGAAGGAGTACTCTTAATGTAAACCATGTTTCTGGAGAAGGATTAAACACATTGTGGGAGATAAACAAGTGAGAAAAGGAATAGATTATTGCTTAGAAATTTTTTTTAGAATTATTTTTTATAGTTAAAAAGTCAGATTTTGCTTTAAAGAAGACACTGACACTTTGCAATCTCTACCTAGGTCTTTGCCCTTCCTTTAATGGCAAAAACTTAGAAGTAAAGCCAATTCCTGCAGCAATCTCTTTGCCATGGTCTTGATATCCGAATGAAATGTACTTGCCCGTCAGATGCTGAAGGTAGTTATCCATACTAATTGTTTTGGTGATGTTGGAACTGGAAGGGAAGCAGAGTCCTTTGTTGGTAGATACATATATTTCTGTTGCAAGTCCTCCTCAGTTGCCCAGGAACATTCTCCTTTTATTTCCCTTGCTGGAGTGGAAGAGGAGATTTACCAAGTCAGCACCTATTTATCCTTCTAAATGTCAAAACTGTCAAAAAGGAAGCTTATAAAAGGATTTTTTTTTTAATTATAATTGTTAGCCACTAATCACATGAGCATAAGTAGATACCTTAAAATGAAGATAAGCTGCCAGCTGCTGAAAAGAAAATCGTATTTTAGGGGAGAAATGTTGAAAACTAAGACATGTTTTTGACATTTGCCGCTGCATAGTTGAAAGGAATTCATGAAGCTGACTTCATCGCCCTTGAAGTTCAGGAATGACAGTGAGTCTGTTGTCTTCTGACAGAATGAAAACTTAAGTTTCACTGGAGACATTAATGTCTTGTGATTTCAGTAGTAGCATCACATTCGTAGAGAACAAAATGTTCTTTACATGGCTAAGTACAGACTGGGTGTAGAAGCAGAAATGTGGGAAATCACCTGCAAAACAAAATGTAATAACCAAGTTCCCGCCAACTAGCTTTATTGGAAGAAAGTATCAATGGCTTTGTGGAAAAGTGAATGAAAAATATTGTCCAAATACTTCAGGCTGAGGAATAATAGCAATTTCTTGTCTCAAAGAGTCATACCACATTGGCAGAGTGAAATAATTTCAGGACATAGAGTCAAGGATTTTGCTGAATAAAATATTTCATTAATGTATAAATTATTATACTGACCTTAGCACTCCTTTGCACTGGAGGCTCATTAAGATGCATTTATGCCTTTGCCTGCACCTCACTCCCAATTTAGTAAAGACAGAATTATGTCCAGGATGTCTGTCTACATAATTCCTAGGGTTTTGGTCATATAGATGTCTCTGTCTTTGACTGTTATACTTAACACTGACCTCAAGGATAAGCACAAGAATGTCTTTGTACTACACTCTTCCTTCCACTGGGAAAACAAGGGTGCTTTAGACCCCAAGATGCAGACTCTGGAGGAACTAATCACTTTAATCCATCTCAATCTAACATATTACTTGTAAGAATTAATATTGCTGTTAGAGCTTACAGAGGCCTTATAATACACATTAATTTTGGCTGAAATATGTTATCTTAGATTTTCCTAGCATAAATACACTTCTACAGTTTCTAGTAAAATTAAATTGTTTCACACTAAATCTATTAGCATTATTTTTCTCTTCAGAAGAAAAATGAAAGCTGGGTGTTTTCTGGATAGGGGTTTTGGTGGTGGAGGTACAGTGTTCCGAGTTTCTGTCATTTTTTTGAAGTATAAAATTTTGTTAGGAAAACATTTTCATTTATAAACTCCTCAAGCCTGGCTTTTCAGCAACTCAGTAGCCATTTACATTCTGATAGACTGTCATCATTACATTGGAAAAAAACCACACAGCCTTCTTGTATTCCAGAGGATAAATTGCAGAGCTAATCTTTAATGAAATATGAAAGAAGTGCAGAAGTATGATTTACCTTCCAAGCTGTCAACACACGAATTACTGGAAAAAGAGAACAGAAAACAGATATTTATCCTCTCTGATTTAACAATGCTCCCTCTTTTGTACCTGTGTACGCAGTGTTGAGGATTAGCGTATAGAGGGTAAATATGAAAAAAAAATTAGTAATTATTCATAAATGATACCTCTATGGAAGAAAAATTGCAGAATAAAAAATGAAACAGAATAAACCTGAAGCTTCTTGGTGCTTGAAGGAAGTAGGATTGGCTCTCAACTCACTACCTTCCACTGAGCTACAGAAAGTGACTGCTTCTATCTCTAGTTAATCACCAGAGCAGAAACAAAACTGCAAAAGATTTATGCATCCAGAGAACCAATGACTTCTGGGAGCATGTATGCACCCCCTTTATGAAAGCCATAATAGCCCTTTCTGAGTTATATATATTAATTGCATGCTTTAGGGGAAAGTTCTCCACATAAAACAGGGACTTGTCTTCCACTTGTGTATTGACTGTAAATACGTCTATCGAGGAATGGTAAGAGGTGCTCTATGAGGGAATTGTGCAGAGAACGTGGTGTTGTTGTTTTTTAATTTTTATTTTCCAAGATCCATGTCTTTTCAAGTCTCCAGATTATACTTAAAATTAGTTTAAAGAATATATCTAAATTGCCCCATGGAGTGAATTTTAGCAAGCTGTTCAGGCTAACCTTTGATCAAACCCAGTGAAACTGATACCTGAAACAGCTGGTAAAATTTGGTCTGCCTTGTTGTCATTAGTTGCTGTTATTGTCTTACCTTTACCAAGGATCTGATCTGAAAATATGCTCTAGCATTCTGCAGGATTGACTCTACACACCCATGTCACAGGTTTATTGGGAGAGAATTCAAACATTGTGAAGAAAACTGTCAAGGCACTTTTTTGCTTGGAAAATACAATAACCATTTCACAAAATGGTTGGACTATTGTAAATTACAGTCTTTTGGGAAGAGCTTTATGCTGATGGATAAGTGGTGTCCACTGAGGATGTATCTTGGTGAGCAATTCTCAAGTGAAAATGGACTTATATTCTTTGACTAACTAGTAAGGCTTGCATTGCAATTTCTGAGACAAAACAAAAGCAAAAAAACCCAACCTCTTCCCCCAAACCCCCAAATCAAAACCAAGCCAAACAAAAAATAAAAAAAAGTCCTCCAAAAAATAACACTGTAAGCAGTAGGTGGATCATTTTTTCTTGCAGTGAGATAAATTTAGAAATTTAAATTTAATCTAAACACTAAAGTTTGATTGATGGTTTCCAGTAAAAAAATGACTGGCAGCAGCTGTCACTGCTAACAGAAGAATTCTAAAACAAACAAGCAAGAGTTAGGAAAGATGTCCAGAGTATATTCCCTTAGGTAACAGTTTGACCATTTATCCTAGAGGCAAAATAATGTTGCAGGTTCACCTTTTATGCTAAGGGTGAGCAGTACTGAGATATGAGGAAGAAAAAATTAAAAGGGAACTGCATATTAAAGCCTTCCAGTTGTGCTTATAACACCTTAGAAAATATTTTAAAATGCCTGCAAACTGTTACCACTGCTGTTTTGACTGCCACCACAACATTTTTCTGGATGGTCCATTAACATTAGTGAGATCATTCCCGGATCATGAGAAATCTGTGTTTATTATTCCAGCTTAAATGTATTACATTTTCTCAGTTATATTTCTTAGTTATTTCCACTTTTTGACTTCAGGATAGGAAAATTAAGAAATTGGATTTAATACAGAAAACATAGATGCTCAGAAGATATAAAACTCCAGTAACTATTCAAAATTTATTTTAGGACCATCAGCATTACAACTTGAAAGTAATCTGTATCTAAAAAAATCATTCAGATTTTTTCTGTTCCACTCAGAAAATTGGATAGTGTTGTTTAATGCCACTCACATTAAATATTAACAGCCAAACTAAACTAGGGGTAACACTAACAAAAACATTTTGTAAATTATTTATGTGTAAATTCATATATTACCCCAAACCCCAGATATAAGACAGCAGTTTTATAAAGAAAGATTTACAGCTTTAAAAGAAAGGTTGGTTGGTTGTTTTTTTTTCTTCTTTTTGAGCTTCCTTTTTTGGCAGATAACTCTTGAAAAGAAAGATATTCTATACCTGATTTACATATTTGGTTATTTTTCAATATCTTTCTTAACAATTTTTATTTTTTTCCAAATTTCACTAACTCATTTAATGAATAATTCAAGTTGAACTGTGGAACTTCACCTCACTTAGGCCTCTCATTTGATTGCTGTTGACCATTACCTGTTAATTTGATGTTTGCATCTTTCACTGGTCTATATCTATATTAATTTCTTTGACTCAATATCTCCTGTATTTAGCTTCACCCTAGTTCCTAATGAAAGTCAGTGATCTTTATTTATCAATGGGCTGGTATTAGGGATTTTAGCAATGCTTAGGTGCATAACACCTGAAGTGTTACGGAATTAAAAAAAAAAAAAAAAAGATTCATTGTCTATCTATCTTGTATTACCTTTTCTTGTTTAGGTATTCCACTGTCCTAAAAATCTGACCCTTGCGTCAAGTTTGTATTTCATCCATCCATCCATCCAAGAGATATATATTTCTGTAGTAATTCTGAAAGAATTTGTACATGAAGCCTAGAAATTAAACAATACATTCTGTTTCTGGTTGTGCAAGCTTTCCCAAGTTCTTTTTTTGACAATGATTTTTAATACTTTCTTTATTTGAATCTGTACGGAACATACATATCTGAAAACAGCAATGCAGGAGTACAAAAATGGAAGTATAAACTACGGTGTTATGAAAGCAAATTATTGACATGTTGTTTACCACTAACTTCTATAATTTATTTTTGCCAATGGAACAATGATGATAATACTGTATGAACTGCACCGAGGGTTAAAAAACATTTATGTCAAGATCTGTACATTTAAATATATCTGCCAGTACCCTACTCTGAAAACTAAACCCTTAAAAACAGCCTAGAGAGAAAAAAAAACAAAAAACAAACCAACAACGCAAAACCTCGCAAAATATGCTGTAACCAGCAATAGAAGGTGATACGTAGAATGTGATAATATCTTCTGGAGGCAGCAACTTGAGATGGTACAGCACTGGTTTGTGGTAAGTAGAGGCAATGGTCATCTGCTGTGCAAGAGGGGACCTGCTACCAAAACCTGCACAAGAAAGCACAATGAATTTTCATTTTCAAGGTTGAGTACTTTTTTATTCAGGAATGCTCTTGTAACTCCCCACAAACCCACAGATACTACAGACAATCAACGAGCCACAAGCAAAAGAGTGAAAATAACTGTCAGACATAAGGGGATTTTAGCAAGAGGTGATTTCACTTAGAATAACCTAAGAACAAAGTTAGATTTTCACTGTAGTCCACACTTACCTGTCTTCAGTCAATTTACCACAACATTGTTGGAGAGTGAAATACTGGTTCTGCTGTGGAAAGTATGAGCTTGGCACTCATCTTTGTCAGTCCAGAGTTCCAACCCAAGTGAGCAGTGGACTACAGTAATAATCTTTCATATTTTATCTTTGTTGTTCTTATTCGTGGTGAACACATATGTCAGTGAAACAAACTTCCAGATGGGAATGGCCTAATGCATCTGAATTTATAGACTTAATTTGGAATTAGAGTGTGCCAAAAAAGTGTGTACCCAAATAGATTCTGGGAAAAGCTATTGGCAAACACAAAATTGTTTTTCTGCTTTCCAAGAAGATGAACTAAATAAAGTCTTGCAGAGCACTGAAAATATGTTTTAAAGGAGTGTGAGGAGAAGAAAATTCAGATTTTTAGTAGTCATTTGAAAAAAAGGAAAACATTTCAGGAAAAATCCAAAACACTTTTATATAGTAACTCAGGTGACTCATTGTCTTTTACAGACTATGTTCCTGTACTGGATTAGAGCTGTTCAAGAGAAGAAAGAGTTCCTAAGAGTACTCCTATTAATGTCATGCTGAGGCAGACATATTTGCCTCATGATAAATATTGAAACCTGGAAGAACTAAACTAAAAGTATAACATGATATCATAGCACAGTTTGAAATAGAGTGTTTGCAGGTTTCACGCTTTAGTGAGGAGACTTGAGAGGTGACCTCATTACTGTCTACTTATAAAGGGGAGCAGAGTGATGTCCTCTCTCTGATGTCCAGTGATGGCACATGAGTGAATGGCTTAAATCTGTGTCAGGGGAAGTTCAGAGTGGATATTAGGGAAAAGTTCTTCACTGAGAGGATGGTCAACCACTGGAAGAAGCTCCTCAGGGAAGTGGTCATGGCCTCAAGCCTGTTGGTGTTCAAGAGGCATTCAGACAATACCCTTAGATATGTGGTTCACCTTCTAGGTTGCCTTATGTAGAATCAGAAGTTGGACTCGATGATCCTTGTGAGTCCATTCCTACTCAGGATATTCTATGATTCTATAATGTAATTGTTTGTTCAGGAATGACATTCCAGCATAAATCAGTTGCTTTTCATGAATTAATAAATAAAATTGTACTATTAGCCAATTTTCATTAGGTACATAATTTAAGTAAATGGTCCAAAAATAAAACTTAATTTTTAGTTTTTCTTTTTTAACATGTATAGCTATAGGAATAAAGACAGTTCACCAAAGAATGATGGATGTATTCCACTTCCAGAGAAAGAAAAAAAATTCCTTTGAGGTTTTCAAAGTTTCAAAACTTTGGGACACTTTTATTTTTATTTGGGAAACCTGCTTCTGATTCCTGGAGAATAAAAATACTTTATGAAACATCTGTGTACTTGCTATGCTAGTGAAGGATGCATAATTCTTGCCTTAATATGTCAAAAGTTTTTAAGAATAATTAAGCTTTCTGTACCACCTCCATAACTGCAGCATATGCATGACCAATATTGTATTTGAGGAGTTCGAGTTTACTGAGCAGAATAATTTTTCTGGCTTTTTTGTTTCTTTTGTTGTGTTGTGGTTTTTGTTTCTTTGCTAATTTCTCATTCCCATTTTGGGTTGTGAAGGTTAAGTAAACTCATTTAAAATTAGCTCTTCAGTTAACTTTTAGTTATTAGCACAGCTTTTTAATGTAGTCCAGACCTGAGAAAGAAGTTTTATTTTGTCTGAATGGACTTCTGGCAAATCTATTGGATTAAACTCCTGTTCAGTTCAAAGTCAACTTGACAGAAAAGAGCTGATTGTTTCTGAAAATCTATTCTCCTTAGTCACCAAGAGAATTTCAGTTATGAACTGAAGTTTTGGTGGTCCAGGTACCAACACAAGCCTGATACAAACATCAGCTTCAGTGCCATGTTTTTTCAGGAGAGATGCCCTAATTCTATATGACTATGCTAGCACTTAACTTTTGATTGTCTAGGCTGAACACACATGCTTCATTCATAGCTGGCTTTTAAAAAGAGACTATTTCTTTCATGACATTTTCTTCAATATAGTTAATCAAACAAAATAGCCTAAACAGCTACATCCAGTCACAAGTGCAGTTCATGAAACTGGGGGTTATAGCTAATTTTTTGAAAACAAGCTGTTTCTGGAAAAGGGTAGATGGTGCAGTTTCTTTTGAAGTATAAATATCCTAATTAGACACATTTAATGAACAGTCTCCTTAGGACATACGCAAAGGCTAAGTGGAACCTTTGAAACCCAGTTTTAAAATTTTATGTGAACTTTACAGCTTATTTATAATGTTGTTAGGTATTGTATAGTACAACTTAAAATTCAAGTTAGAAGTAAGACCAAAATGTTTTTGTCACCCTTACAACTTTATTATGTTCCAAATCAATTGAACCATGTCTTTTATACATTTGTATAAAAGGTCTAGCTATTAATTTGCAGTTCAAAAAATTTGAAGATCTTGAAGTAAATCATATGTAGAAACGTGGCAATAATCCTATTCATTAAGCTGCCTTTTACTCCTGAAGTATAAGGTATACTTTGACAGTGAATGCACTGACGTTTTTTCTTTGAATTTTGACATATCCGTGGTGGTGATTATTGGGAAATACTTTCAGATCTCAAACTTTTTAATGTGCAGATTTAAACTTCATCTGTGCTAAACAAGATTACTATTCTTACCATTATTCAGGAAATGACTATGAAACACTATTGCAAAAAAACCCATGGGAACTGAGAAAAAAATGCAAAAAACAACACTGCAAAAACCACCACCACCACCACCGGTATTCAGTTAGTCTGCCTGTTTAAAGACAAAAAATTCGTCCAAACTACTGTAGGTGTTAAATTTCCTTTTCATACACTTCTGTATGTCCACTTCTTTCCTCCTTCAGAACACATTAATATGTATAAATATAGACATTTTAAAGAAGCAAGTAGGTCTTCTGCAGAGACATTGATATTTGATTAAGCTACTATTTATATCAAAAATGCAAAAATGTTTTTATACTCAGAGACCAAAATAATCCAATTAACTACAACATAGATGTAATTCTGGTACACGAGCCCTATTTAGGACTACAGTTTCATTCTTTTTTTTGGCTTCCCAGGCCTTCCTAGCCCACTCCACCCGCCACCTCCTGCCCAAGAAAACTACTGAAAATCTTCTAGTGCTTGAAATTCATAGAATTAAGTACTTTATGGAGCTCTCACTTATGGCAGGTTGAAAAACACTACCATAGCATTTTGTACAACTGTTCTTCCTGTAATTGATGAGTTATAGGACACAATAAATGGACCTTCTAGAGTCTTTGGCTCTTTGTATGATTACAAAACACTGAAGTACCTCTAGAAAACTTCTTATGACTGTACATTCAGACACTGAACCAATCTCAGAAATTCTCCACGAAGAAAACGGAAAAATGGAAAAGTCCTTAAAGAAACAGCTTAAGAAAATATATTTTTTTGTGAACCATTGCCTTAATTTAAAAAAATATACATAATTTCAATTATATTCCTTTCTGAGGCAATCATATTTGCTGCTTATTTTTAGCTTATTTTCCTTGTTAAAGGAAGTCATGGACAAAACTTTCATCAATGCAACTTTAGTTTTCAGGTTTTGAGTATCACTGAAACCTGCACTTTTGAAATTTAAATTCAGTGAAGTTACTGATCATCATTAAAGGCTTACCTCAACTTTTAGTAGTATTTTGACCTTTTAGTAGCTTTTTTTGGATCAAGAATTAAAAATAAGTATTCCCAGTGCGAAAAATACACAGATTTATCTCTTTCTAAATCAATTCTAATTTCTGGAAAGACCAAACTAGGACGGTTATTTCCAGCATGAATACAGCATTAAACTACATATACACTCAGTAAAACAGGTTTTTTGGGAACAGAAGGAAACAAAACTTCCATGAACAGGGGAAAAATAATGAGATGAATTCTAATATGTATGAAATTAGTTTACAACTTCTTAAAGAAAAATAAGATACTATAGAATAATGTTCGAAATAGAAATTAATGTTTCCATTATATCTAATGATGAGACTTCCAAAATATATGCAGCATGATTATATAGTCAGATACTCAGAAAACTCATGAATCAAAATATATGTTTCAATTTTACTCATATGTTTTGGCATTTCAAACCATTCTCTGTGACACCAGTTACCGATACATTCTGTGCATGGGTAAGTGTAACTGACCAGAAAAAAATAAATTATAGCTGCTTTGAATCTCTAGGGACTAAAATTTGCCAGAAAATCCTGGATAATATAACTTTTGTTGTCTAAATAAGGAAAAACGTCACTTTCATTTTGAAATAGTATAGACATTTCTGCACATAGTGAATACATATTCTGAAAGAACTGTCCAATTCAAATGACTTGACCTAAAATATGAAGATAAAAATATGCCAGAACAGGAGAAAGTAACATAAATACTAGTGACTTACTTATTTCCAAAACCTAAAATCCTACCATAACATCAAGAATGAGAGCTGCAGTACCAGTGAGAATGCCTTATTGAAATAAACATTAGAGGTTCTGATTTTCTATTCCACAAAGATTAAACTGATGCACAGTGGAAAATCACATAAATTTTGGAGAGAGATGATACAGAAAAATTACCAGATAAAATAAAATTATTTGAATACAAGCACATTGTCTCAAACAGAAAGAACAACAACAAAAAAGATAATGATGAAAATTACTCTTATTCTTCATAAGGATGTTGAAGTAATTAATAATTGAATAATTTAGGCTATTAGTATCATAGAGTCATTCAAGACCTGCCTGGTAAAAATCTTACTGTATTGAACTTAACATTAATCTGTGACTTTATTAGCATTCTATTAAAGAAGCAAATGTACTTTGGATTGATTTCCTTGACCTGTGCTGATACAAGTCAGGAGCAATCTATACTGCTGCTTCCCTAAAAATGAATTAAATGAATGAAAGCTTCCTTAAAAAGGGAAATCTTAAATATTTCTTAATTTTTTTTTATGATTTCGTTACCCATCTGCTAGGAAATATTTCCAGGGTTTACCTACACCTTTCCTCTGTGCAATAGGGTTTTATTGAAGAGATATTGAAGAGACTTTGGATGTTTTCCAATCAGGATCTTAGGTTACAACTGAGTGATTGTACGTTTTGTCCCTGCTTCTGGGTTGAGTCTAAAGACCTGTACCTGACTGCCACAGCTTTTATCATCTTCTTGGACTCTGGTTTTTTGAACTCTTCATTCTACAAACTCACAACATTCTGTTACACGGTACTTTCCATGATGTAAAATAGTTGTTTGCTAGTCCAAAGCAAGTAGATACATGCATATGGATGAATGTCAATCTACTATTTGCACTATTTAGTATTTCTGCAAAATGTGAGAACAACATAGACATGCTTTATTTCATCCACAGACATTTGTTTTCTTTACCCTTTATACTGACTGTTAGAGCTGTTGTTTTGACACCACCCTTAAAAATACAATCTCACCCAAAATGGTTTAATTTCCCATGTTCATTGTAGAATAGCCTATGTCTGAATAATATCTGAACTGTAGGAAAACTGCTTTCTGACAGATTAGAGCAGTACATTTTGCTTATTATTTTTTGTTTCTTAGTTTTACTCTTTGCTGGTGCAGTTAATCTTAAATGATGAGGTTTAGGGGATGATTTTCTTTCCCTTTTTCTTTTTTTCCCTTTCCCCTTCCCCTTCCTCTTTCTCTTTCTTTTTTCCTTTTTTTTTTTCTTTTTTTTTTTTTTTTTTATTTTTTAGATCACTCCTCTTTAGAGTACAACTACAAAGGAACTGGTGAGAAAGGACCCCCTTAGCCACTGAGTCTAGCTCCTTCCTGTTTTAGGAAAGCATATCCTGTAGTTCCTCTTATTCTGTCATAAAATTGGTTAAATTCTTTGCCCCTTTCACTTCTGTTGAAAGACTATTCTAGAATCTTGCTATTGTGGTAGAAATCTTCTAATTTCCAAACTTAATGGCTGCTTTTACCCACTNACCTAAAATCCTACCATAACATCAAGAATGAGAGCTGCAGTACCAGTGAGAATGCCTTATTGAAATAAACATTAGAGGTTCTGATTTTCTATTCCACAAAGATTAAACTGATGCACAGTGGAAAATCACATAAATTTTGGAGAGAGATGATACAGAAAAATTACCAGATAAAATAAAATTATTTGAATACAAGCACATTGTCTCAAACAGAAAGAACAACAACAAAAAAGATAATGATGAAAATTACTCTTATTCTTCATAAGGATGTTGAAGTAATTAATAATTGAATAATTTAGGCTATTAGTATCATAGAGTCATTCAAGACCTGCCTGGTAAAAATCTTACTGTATTGAACTTAACATTAATCTGTGACTTTATTAGCATTCTATTAAAGAAGCAAATGTACTTTGGATTGATTTCCTTGACCTGTGCTGATACAAGTCAGGAGCAATCTATACTGCTGCTTCCCTAAAAATGAATTAAATGAATGAAAGCTTCCTTAAAAAGGGAAATCTTAAATATTTCTTAATTTTTTTTTATGATTTCGTTACCCATCTGCTAGGAAATATTTCCAGGGTTTACCTACACCTTTCCTCTGTGCAATAGGGTTTTATTGAAGAGATATTGAAGAGACTTTGGATGTTTTCCAATCAGGATCTTAGGTTACAACTGAGTGATTGTACGTTTTGTCCCTGCTTCTGGGTTGAGTCTAAAGACCTGTACCTGACTGCCACAGCTTTTATCATCTTCTTGGACTCTGGTTTTTTGAACTCTTCATTCTACAAACTCACAACATTCTGTTACACGGTACTTTCCATGATGTAAAATAGTTGTTTGCTAGTCCAAAGCAAGTAGATACATGCATATGGATGAATGTCAATCTACTATTTGCACTATTTAGTATTTCTGCAAAATGTGAGAACAACATAGACATGCTTTATTTCATCCACAGACATTTGTTTTCTTTACCCTTTATACTGACTGTTAGAGCTGTTGTTTTGACACCACCCTTAAAAATACAATCTCACCCAAAATGGTTTAATTTCCCATGTTCATTGTAGAATAGCCTATGTCTG
>VYXH01003980.1:67085-92008 GCA_013397275.1 Burhinus bistriatus | reverse complement strand
TGTCAAATGCCTTGCACAAGTCCAGGTAGATGACATCTGTTGCTCTCCCCTTATCCAACAATGCTGTAATGCCGTTGTAGGCGGCCACCAAATTTGTCAGGCACAACTTGCCCTTAGTGAAGCTATGTTGGCTGTCACCAATCACCTCCTTATTTTCCATGTGCCTTAGCAGAGTTTCCAGGAGGATCTGCTCCATGATCTTGCTGGGCACAGAGGGGAGACTGACCAGCCTGTGGTTCCTTGGGTCTTCTTTTTTACCCTTTTTAAAAATGGGCATTATGTTTCCCCTTTTTCCAGTCAGCGGGAACTTCACCAGACTACCATGACTTCTCAAAAATGACAAATGATGTATAGTGGCTTGGCAACTTCATCCGCCAGTTCCCTTAGGACCTGAGAATGAACCTCATCAGGTCCCACGGATTTGTGCACCTTCAGGTTCCTCAGCTGGTCTCAGACTTGGTCTTCTCCTACAGTGGGCTGTACCTCATTCTCCCACTCCCTGCCTTTGCCTTTTGCAACTTGGGCAGGGTGGTTGAAGGCTTTATCAGTGACAACTGAGCAAAAAGGTTGTTGAGTACCTTATCTTCCTGCCACTTGCCTTTCTGTGTTTTGAGTCTTTGAAACCGGAAACATGACTGGAGATTACTTAATTTTGCAAGTGTGAGATGGTGAAATTTACTGTTAGGTTTCTGTATTGCTCAGATATTTTTAAGGAAAGAATATTATAATGCTTATGCAACCAACGTATTCAAAGGTTCTACTTTATAACAATGCCAAGTATCACAAAACTTACAATAAAAGCATGGAAACATCATGAAGTAAATACAGAAATGGATCCCGGAAGGCCTGAAAACCCAGCGTCCATCTTTCCAGAAAGTCACCTTAATCTCGCTGTATGTGTACTAGCAGCCAGTTTATGGGAAAACAAGATGGACATGAGGGATGAATGAGCAGTATTTCCTCTTCTTAAGAAAAGCTACTTTTGTTTAAAAGGAGAATAAGATCAATAGAGCAAAACCCCTTTGATCTTTACCCAATTCTTAGAGTAATTTCTTTCCTTTTTTAGATCTATTCAGTATTTATGTTGCTTGTGTTAATAAGGTCTTCACTGCAGGTTCTGTCTACCTGTATTTGTATGATAGCTAGCACAGCAGGGTCACCTGAGTTCATAACTGGGGTTTGTAAGAGCACTGGGAATACACCTAAATAAGTATTTCTAATTGAGTCTATTTCAGCAATGCCCCAGCAGCAATCACTGTGCAAAGCTCATGTAAACAATGGGAACATTTTCAGTGAAACTTATTAAGAAGACACCGTAGGAAAAAATAACTACACATGCACCAGTTATAAGGTTATAAAGAAAAATGAGGCATAAGCAAAGGCCCGTTCAATCCATTAAAAGCCGAGACATGAACCTGGGTCTCCCATATCCTCTGCAAATGCAGAGATCACCATGCTTCTGCTGCATCAGTAAGGCTGCCAGACACTTCAGCTGTCACTCTCCTACTTTAAAGAACTAATATACTCATCAGATCTGAAAGAGTACAGTGAAGCAATTTCTGGTTTTCATCAGGTAGAAGAAAGACTGGGTGAGCTTCCTGCATGAGTGCGCTAACAATCACTGCAGTGATGATCATGGCACCAAAGGTGCAAGGGCTGTTTTTGACTGACACCACTACTGAATATCTAAGCAAGACCAGCCTAGAATATGCGATAACTCTGTACCGAAAGAAGCCTGAAACATCTATAAATTGTAAGTACACTAACCAGGATAGAATTAATATTAGCTTCTGTTCATCCCAAATATAAGGATTTTATAATAGTGTAATGAATAACCGTATGTAAGTATTTGGTAACACTGTGATAGCATAGTCAGTCACAATGTGCAAGGACTTTATGTAGCAACATGATAACTAAACTGTGAATAGGCAGGGCATCCTGCTCAATAGACAAGGATGACTGTCAAAACCAAAACCCAAGAAATGTAGCATGGTCAGCAGATGAAACCATCCTTCTGGGAGGGGGAAAGCAGCATGAAGTCACCAGTGTATATTTCCATAGAGGAGGCAGAAAACAAGCCCACTTCAGTCCCGATTTCTCTCTTCACAGAGCTCTCCAACTTGACTTTGGCTACTAAGACCGCCATCTCTGCTAACTATGTGGCATCAGCTCTGTCATATTTTATACCCTTACATAATTTGCATATAAGCATTAAAGATCAACAGTTCTGTATATGTAGTGACAATGCTAAATAATCTCTACGATCTAACCATTGTCATAAAGTGTACTGTTACTGAATGAATTTAGCACAATTTTTTTTTAAAGTTTAAAATTGGTCTTATTTATTAGCCTTCTAAACGCTACCATCAAAGCAATCTATGCATCTCTAATATACATAGATACATATATATCTCCATATATTCAGCTGCAATGAATTTAATAGCACAGACTGTTGTTTATAACAAGAAGATCACTTGGGCATTCCATACTTGCTATTCTAAGCTTTAAGATCAAAATCAGTTAATTTCTGCAAGATGTAGATGGAGCCCTCAGAATCACTGAACTAAACAAGCAGGTTACAAACTAGGCCACTTGGATACCGTGTTTTGTGAGAGAGGGTTTTTTATGACGACTGCAGGGAGGAAAATGGTTATTTCAGTTCCAAGAGCAACGAGAAACATTGAAGTTAAGTATTTATGAACCTGAAGTAGAGACACAATAAATGTATCCAAGCAAGTCAACCTTCTCATTGCATACTCTTTGAAAAGGGGAAAAAATAGGTCTCCAAAGGTTAGCTGTATGCTGAACAACTATGAGAAAGTTGGATGCTCTTTTTAGAGACATACAGAATAGTCCTCAAATACTGCATGTTAAATGGCAGCAGTAATATACATTTTTCAGAATAACAAGCATCACTAGCAAAACTTAAACCAGATTATGATCATCCCCCGCATGGAAGTATAATGGAGCATACAGGTTCAGAGGACTTTTGTACAGGAAGAGACTTCCTTGCAGAGCACAAGTCCCTTTCACTTCCTGATGTACTGTAAACCAGGAGTCTGAAAAATAATGTGGTAAAAGATGAAAATCTGTCTGTTACTGTGCCTGAAATTCTACCAGCCTGTTGCTTACAAGTGAGGCAGGCTAGGTAACCCACTTAAAAAATAATGATGCTCCTGTGCTCAACAGGAAATCCTGAAGCAAAATTAAAGTGGATAATTTCATAAGAAATCCACCTCAAAGAGTCATCTGCAATGCAACACTTACTGATACATCTTCTAATGTGCCTCAAGGTTCTAGAGCCAAATTTTTTAAAAAAAGTTTTCCCCACACCAGTTAAAATGTGGTATCACTCTTGTCAGGACCTCATTTTGGCCACCTAGAACTGCAGCTTGGATGCTCACTGGACTGGTTGCAGGTTACAAGTGAAAGGCTAAACTTCCAGGCTGCACTTGTGTTCTCATGCACTACTGCATAATGTGAACTTGCATATTTCTGTGGCTACAAAGTGACCTACTGGACATAAAAATCTTAATTTGGTGAGACAGGTTCACTTCCACCTTATCATCAGGGAAACATTGCCAGGGACTGCTTTATTCTTCAGGATGAACCACTACTACCGGACTTGCAGACGATTTGCTTGTCTATTTGTCACAAGTATATTCTGGTGAGACCAAAATATGTAACTCATTACTTCTAATGTAAGTGATAATAACATAGTCTAAGTTACTTTCACAGTTCATCATCAGTTTAAATGATGGATCAGTGATCAACTAGCTCAGACAGCACTTCTTTAAGTAAAAGCAAGTGGCATGGTACCTGTTGTTCCTCTGGAGTGCATCATATATTAACACACAGCGGGGAAGCTAGAGAAGTACTTCTAGCCTCCCTCGACTAATAATAATTTTTATAATTCACAGTGAGAATCTGCCTCAAAATATGTGTGGATAATTCAAATGAACACAAGCAGTAAGAGAAACACAACTGTCTCAGCTTTGACAAAAAATGCTGCAGAAACTATAGACGACCAAATTCATCCCACTCCATTAATGAGGACCAAATCTGAACTGGGCTGCCTGTGATTATAAATCAGCTCAAAATAAAATGGGACATTAAAAACTGTATGATTTTGTCACAGTACATCACAATAGCTATATATTAAGTATTGAGTAAATAAGCATCTGTGACTTTCAGGCTCATTTTCATGCAAGCATGTTTTTTAAAGTTATTCATAAAAACTTTAGATATGTTAGATAATTAAAACTCTTAGAAGTTGTTGGGGAATTCTTATTGTACCCCTTGAGGTGAATTAAACACACACTTGTGTTTAAATATTACAAAAAAAAAAAAATATCAGTGCATTAGACAGAGTCCTACCACCATCAGTGGAGTCTGCAAGGAGTCTGCAAAGATGCATCACTAGCCAATTCCTTATATACGCTGGCACCAGCACCAATCCCATGAGCAGTGCCATGGGGTGCCTCAGCTGGACCTTGGGTCCATCCCTGGGCCCAGCTCTGCTGCCCAAAGATGGCCCCGAGGGCTTCCATTCCAGGATGGCTACAAGACAATGCTGTGGCTATTATCTCATCACCAAGGGAAACTTCATTCCCTTGCAGGGAGTCCTGTCTCTGGCATTCCTGCTTCCAGCCAGTTTAATCCCTTCTGCAGCTGGGCCTCCTTGCCCACTGTGCCAGATAATTCCTGTCACAAATTGTCACTGCTGAAGAGTTACAATTTTAATTTCCCCTTCAAAGTAACAGTACTTTTAAAGCAAACCCCTTCCCAAAGTTACTATGAGTTAGACGACTAAAAGTTCCTGTAAATCTTTTGATTTTACAGATACGCAAGAATTGTTACAGCATTTGCCAAGAGTCATATGGAAAGATTGGTAGAATCTGGCCTTAAAAAAACTCAAACACATAAGACTTGAGCCATGTCCAGAAAATTAGGCAATTTCACTTTTTCTGCAAAGGGCAATGAATTATATATGTCCATCCTTTCTTCCAAGCATTTAATCTCGTATTCATGACATTTGGCACAACCAGCTGGCATCCTACTCTTCCTTCTTCTTTGCTAAAATATTTTACCTTCCTTTATTTAGTCACTAACTGTGAGTAGTCCTAAATGTCAACTGATAGTGTATTGGCCCAACGTGTTATTAAGAATCATCACTTAACAACCCTGGCAAATATTTTCATGAGGCTGAGAATGGCCACTGAACATGTAGAAAAAACAGGTGATATCATGGATGAATGCTGACAATATTATGCAGTATACATTGGTAGGAACTGAAAGCTGGAAAATAGGAGGGAAATGTCTTCTGTCTACCATCAGGAAACCGCAGACACCAGAAGGCTTCACTTCAAGATACACTTTGTTTGCCAATCTTTACCTTTTGTTTAGTCAACTTGCAAGCTTAATGAAATCCTTTCCAAGGTACAAATGTATGAGGTAGGTCTGTTTTAAAGAGAAATATCTCCTCTTCTTTCTGTGCCCCTGCAGAACATTCAACTTTCCAGGTTGGCAGTGATTTGAGACTGTGAGCACATTAGTGATAAATGAGTAATACTTGCTGCCCTCTTACTGCAAGAGTGACTGCAGAACTCTGATCTTATCAGTTTTCTATTATTCTTTCAGTTCATTTTAAAGACTCAAAATGCCTACATATTTACTCTGACAATTTGAAGTCTGGCAGGAGCGTGGGCCATGAATATCTTTTCTGGTATGGGAAACTCACAAATTTCTAAACGTTTCTGTTTCTCCTTTTTTTTTTTTTTTTTTCCTCAGCAGAGCTTGTCCCTGGCTTGCTGCCCAATATACATATTGCAAAAGCACTATGCCAATCACTCATCTCCCTATACCACTCAGAATTACTTTCAATTCAATCCAAGCAATTTAAACAAATGAAAAAGAGAGCTGGTTCTACTCTTATAGTTCTGGGTTAAAAAAAAAAAAAAAGGCATGCGAGAGGAAAAATGTGTTAGTGTCCAACAACTGAGGACTGTAATACATGCAGACAGAGGGACAGAATTAAACTTGCAGAGAAAAACATTCACTAAACTCACTTTGGAGCCATAAATACATTCTTTCCAGGCAATTTTGAGGCCTATAACATAACAGTTAGAGTAATAGTTACAGAGAGTATTTGTTATGAGAAAAAATGTTCTTAGTGCATCTACTCTATTTTAATAGACACATTAGCATATGTAGTTTAAACCCAACTGACCAAACCAACTTTGTATTTTACAAAGAAACACTTACCGATTAAATGAGTGTATTTCCCTTATAAACATTAAGCAGGTTACAGAGTAACACCCTTTTTTTCCCTCCAGGATTTAATAGTAATATAAGGCTATTTATGCTATCATTGACTGCAATAAGAGTTTTAATTAAAAAAATTCAGAAAGCTCCAGAAGTACTGAGTAGCTCTTCATAACAGATCTCCAGCAAACATTTTAGGGGACTCATTAGGAGAAATCATTCTCCTATTTATGCCCATGCAGCCTACCGCATTGTTGATGATTTACAAGCGTTATTAAAAAGAAAAATCGTGTTCTGAGGCAGACCTCGGCACACAGGGTTTCCAACACAATCCGTGGTGATGGGACCATGTTAAAAAAGGACAGTTCCCCATTCTCAATCCCTGCTCTGTGCCTTCACCTTTCTGCCTGTGTCTAAATTAGCCTGTATGTAAATCACCAGCTGGTGATGAGGACTCAAGGTCCACAACAGATGCATTTCAGGGAGTTTTATCTTAGGACAGTTTTGCTCTAGTCATGTAGACCAAGTACCCATTAAGGGCTGGAACAATTAAGAGTGTCTCCTTCAGTTTAGTTTAATCCAAAAGGAATAAAATTCATCACTCAGTGATGTGCACCAAAGCACAATATGATTAAAAAAAAGCTAAAAAAAATAATTAAAAAAAAATAGGGGTTTCATTTCTAAAGTGATTAAAACTAAAACACTGAAAACACTTTAAAGTGTACTGACATACACCCAATTTCCAGTCTGTTAGAAAACTGTCATTACCAAAATACATTGAATTGGTGAAAAACCTCATAACGGGCGATTGTGAAAAATTAACATGAATTTCTGCAGTTAAGCAGCTGGTGATCTGAATCGCAGAAGAATGGGCTACCTTCATTGAGTCCAAGGCTATGGCTGACAGGGAGAAAGGCAGGATCTGTGGCTAGCAGCATTGCAGCTCGTGTTCAGTTCTCAACTGCTTTTTCCACTGCAGGCTTACTTCGTCAACCTGAGCAAGGCGTTTTCTCTCCTTCAGTTCCTCACGCTTAAAAGTATGAATAAGGGGTGTAGAAGGATAGGATGTATATAGGATGGTGCTAACACATACAGCGAGGGGCAGTGTCTCTCATGTCAGACATGTTTATCTCACCTAGATGAGCTCACTGGTCAGTACACGTAGCTGAAATATATCTAAGTACAGTACTTTATCAGTGTTTTAAAAAGCTTAGGCCTCAGTACTTCCTCCTTGTGCTGTCTGAGATGAAACAAACTGTTTTCAGAGCCCAGAAGTAATGCCACCAAAAATGAGAAAACAAATTAGGGAGCACAGTTGGCTCTACAGATGAAAATCTGCAGTGTATTTGCCAGCTATAATTGACTGTGCTCAGTCATCTAAAAGCAAGATATAGAGTTGCCTAAAGCTCATCAAGAAGGTGATGGATTTTTTCCTGCACTAATAAAGAAAGGACGCTTGCTATGCTGAGATATTATTAGAGGACTCTGATTTTAGAATTGAGTGCAGAGATATTTCGGCTTCCCAAAAGAAGTGACTCGGGCTGCCTTTCATTTCCTGGGGAGTTTAATGCAGGTTACCTTAAAGAACAAGGCTTTTTGTAGGGGAAGGGCCTGGATTTTTCTGAAAATAGAAAAGTCTCAGAGCCACTGGAACCCACTGGGTGATCCAAAAATCAAATATCCCAATGTTGTTAGTCCCTTTCGGCCAAATGAAAGGACTATAATGAAATTTAATCTCAGACATGCAAAACCATTGTGTTACTAGTAAGAAGGTCACATAAATAAAAAAATAATAATCATATAGATACAAAGTTATATAAATAACACACCATAACAACAAAACTGAGATCTTTTAATACCTTAATCTGTTTTCAGTCTCCTGGACAAATGTTTCCCAAATTGCAGTCCACTAGAAATCTGCATGGTAAGTAGCCAGTAGCAAGCTCATAGCATCATGTTGCATTATTGCATATGCACTAATCTTGCATTATTGCATATGCAAATGATCATCCTAAGACTTCCAGTGACATGCTTCATAACAAAGTTTTGTGCTGAAATTTGAACAATTGAAACATGCTGACAAGCTGAAGAATTTGCGAAGCATTGCGCTGAAGTACAGTGAGGTGCAGACTGGGTGTGATGGAGTGACTTTTCAGTTTGAAATTCTAGCTGCTGCTCCTTTTCAGAAAGTTCTAACATTCATTAGGGGACAATGTACTCATTTGAGATACTTCATGAAGCTAAGATATATCATTCAAAAGCTCTACATTATCCCATTATATGGTCCTGAAATGTGGATGTTAAAAGAGAGAAAAATGTTCATTTTATAGTTTCCCTGTCTTGCAAATTAGTCGGATACTCATTCCCAATTATATCATTTATATTCAGAGACCTGTATACTCTGATGTTTCATGTCCCATTTTGGATCAGTTTTATAATGAAAATAAAAGGAGAAAGTCTGTAACTGTGGGGCTGATTTTCTAGGCATTTTGGGGACATAAGTGCCTACATGTTATTGATCTTTAACAGACTTGGGCACCTGCCTACCCATCATGCCTTAGAAAGCCTCTCCACGAATACTGTGTAATTACTAAGGAAGATCAGTTTTTCTTCCTCTTTCTTCAGTTCTTTAGCAGCTCATTCATTACTTTATGCTCTTGCTGGGTGTGTGGGAAGACACAACAAAATTACACAGCCATCCATGATTTGCTAACATGTCCACTAGGCCATTTCCACTACCCTACCTTTTAATAATGATAGCTTGCATTTAGTTGTGCATTACTGTAAATGTCATCACTCTGTGACTATATATTATTTGTAGTCCTTATGCTCATTTGCTAGATAGCTAAACTGCCTAAGCACTGAAGAATTAAATTGCAATGACCTGAAATATTAACAGGTTACATCACCTCATTAAGCAAAAGAAAATGCTGTCTTGTTCAAAGCCTGCATATAGGCTGACATTGCATTTATCCAAGAAATCCTTCATGATTCACAAAACTTTAAAAAAGTTTGAATCAGAAATGTTTTCTTTAGCTTAAGAACAACCTAGGAGTTCTGTTTTACAGGAAACAACATGTTTTCATACAGCAAAGAAAAGAAACTTTCTGGAAGCTGAAAACTTCTTCCCTGTTTCTCCCTCTTTTACCAAAGGCAGAAAAGTCTAGCCATTGCTCTAACTTAGAGTAACAACGTAACCCGAAAGATGGGGACCACCAGGTAGGAACCACTGACGGACTCTGGCATTTGTTCCTATACTCCAGCTCTTTCACCTCTGTAGCTGTCCTGTCTGTAACATGTCTTCAACTCATGACCAGATGAGCATGAAGGAGTCCACCTGCTTTAATGTAGTACCTGTGGCCTTTGTAGGCATGAAACCATGAAGACTCAGGACAGTACTGGTGTGGGCTACACACCCCAGCATTTTTCTGAGCTTCCTAGCTCATGCAGAGCTATAATCTTTTATCAGTAGGCTCTCCCTGACTATGCTCGCTTAAAGTTAGCTTGGGTACGGCTGTATGAGCTAAAATTGCTGTGCCGTAGACATCCTCATAAAAGGACTGACTCCTCTCTCCAGCCGCTGCTCTCCCTGTCTCTCTCTCCTAATGAAGTCTATTGAAGGCATTAAGAAGTCTAAGATTGCCCCCTTTTCTACTTTCTTGTCATGACAGTATGCCTGTTTTTCTACTGACCAAATATTCCAGTAACAGTCACTGCATAAGCTTCACAATTAATGAGGTAGGCTGGTGGTAAGTGGGGTTTTCCCCTCCAACTCATTATCAAGGTGCAGCACCCTTCTACCAATTGAATCCTTGGGTGTCTGGAACTTGCCTCATATCCTCACTCTCTGCATATTGTTCTCTCAGTTTTCCTGACTCCAGTCTCTCTGTTCTCCATTTCTGACAGCTCCAGACCTATCCTTTTTCTCCTCTGGACACTCACTTTTATTTTGCATCTAATGTAGTTATGTCTCAGGCCCAGTCCGCCTGGATTTATGAAAGGCAGGACCTGTTTGACTAACATGATCTCCTTCTAGGACAAGGTGACTCACCTAGTGGTTGAGGGAAAGGCTGTGGGTGTAGTTTACCTGGGCTTTAGTAAAGCCTTTGACATTGTTTCCCACAGCATTCTCCTGGAGAAATTAGCTGCTCATGGCTTGGATGAATGTACTCTTCGCTGAGTAAAAAACTGGCTGGATGGCCAGGCCCAAAGGGTGGTGGTGAACAGAGTTAAGTCCAGTTGGCAGCCAGTCAAAAGTGATGATCCCCAAGGCCCAGTATTTGGGTCAGTTCTGTTTAATACCTTTATCAGTGACCTGGACAAGGGGATCAAAGGCATCCTCAGTAAGATTGCAGACAACACCAAGTTGGGTGGGAGTGTTGATCTGCTTGAGGGTAGGATGGTCCTACACAGGGATCTGGACAGGCTGGATAAACTGGCTGAGGCCAATGAGATTTAACAAAGCCAAGTGCCCAGTCCTGCACTTGGGTCACAACAACCCCATGCAGCGCTACAGGATTGGGGAAGAGTGCCTGGAAAGCTGCCCAGCAGAAATGGACCTGGAGGTACTGGTCAACAGCTGGCTGAATATGAGCCAGCAGTGTGCTCAGGTGGCCAAGAAAGTCAATAGCATCCTGGCTTGTATCAGAAACAGTGTGGCTAGCAGGACTAGGAAATTAATCATTCCCCTGTACTTGGCAGTGGTGAGGCCGCACCTTGAATACTGTGTTGTTTTCAGCCCCTCACTACAAGACAGACATCAAGGTGCTTGAGTGTGTCCAAAGAAGAGGAACAAACCCGGTGGCGAGTCTAGAGCATGTCTTATGAGGAGCGGCTGAGGGAACTGGGGTTGTTTAGTCTGGAGAAAAGGAGGCTGAGGGCAGACCTTATCACTCTCTACACCTACCTGAAAGGAGGTTGTAGAGAGGTGGGGGTCAATCTCTTCTCCCAAGTAATAAGTGGTGGGACAAGAGGAAATGGCTTCAAGTTGTGCCAGGAGCCTGTTTGGGTTTTGGAGGTTTTTTTTTCCCCCCTCCAGCAGCAAAAGAAGGCCTAGGATTTGCTTCCTACTCCAGAAACATAGCCTTCCACCAGAAAACTTTAGACAGAGTTGATCCTGGTGTAGAAAAGATGGATAAATAAGTTGACCTCTTGAAATCCTTTCACCAGCCTGTCCAACTTCACATATGCAACCTCCTTTTTCCCTCTAAGGCATTACAGAACTGTGGTGCATATGCTAATCCCTGTGACATGGCCATTTATTATTTTAATGGTTAACTTTTAGGTGCCTACTCCAGAATGAAAAATATCTCTTTCTCTAATACTCTTTCACGGTAATGGAGAAGTGTGGCAATGTGAAAAACGAGAAAAGCAGGGTATTTCCCCCCATTTTTATCAGGCAGTGAGGTATATGTGACACAGTTTGGCCTGGAGCTGTATCTGCCCCAGTAGGAAATGAAAGATGGATCAGAACCTCAGCTGAAATAACAATAAATAGCATAAAAGTGATTTTAAAGATGTCATAATGATTCACATCAACTAAAGTAAAGAGGTTAACATCTTGTGTTGATACCTCAGGCGGTTTGATAAAAGAAGAAATGAGACACAAGACCCAGTCTGCCTTTGCCACGGTCCTGATCCACTTTGGTAACAAACATACCCGCAAGATTGCTAAGGCAAGTGCTGAAGCTGAGGGGCTGAGCTTAAAAACAGCTCTCAAGCAGCATGTGGACGTCCCTGCTTCCTTCAGGAAAGGAGCTGTGGGACTTCATGTACTCAGGGCTCTGAAACGCCACTCCGATGACTAGGGAGCACGTGAGAAGAGGCTGAGAGAACAAGTTCAGCCTGGAGAGAAGGCTTCAGCAGCAGATCTTACATGTTTTCAACTGCCTAATGGAAAGGTTAGTGAAGACAGAGCCAGACTCTCCTTAAGATTTCCACAGTGCTATAATAAGAGGCAACACAGACAAGTTGCAGCACAAAAAATTTCTCAGTTATAAGGATTATTTTTTTTTCCCCCACCATGTGAGTGGTCAAACACTGCCATAGCTTGTCCAGTGAGGTTGTGAAATCTCCATCCTTGCAGATATCCATAACTTGACTAGAAAAGGCATTCAGCAACCCTCTGTAACTGGAACTTCTTTGAATAAGGGTAGAGGTCTAGATGACTTTCAGCAGTCTCGGTCCATCTGCACAATCCTGTGACTCTCGCCATGTGGAAGGGATTGATACACCTTTGGCCTCAGTAGTACTGGATGGAGGTGAACTTTGTTGGGCTTTATTTATTTCTGTTTTTTTAAATACCCATTCTGTTCTATAGAAATGCTGTTTCATGTAGTCAAGCCATATCTACCTATTTGATGTTTCTTTACTTACATTTAGATGGTGATCTCAGACAGGAACACAGGTTTCAGTCTTGCTTCATAGTGTTTAAAAATAATTTTTATCCATAGTATGTTGATGGTATAACAAAAATTATACTGCTTATCAATTCATGTGGCTCTACAGAGCTCACAGAAAAGGAAACTACATTTTTGCTATGCTGTTAAACATTCTTCATAAGATTTCTTTACACTCCCATGAACTCAAGTGTACATGCTAATGTTCCGTCACATACTTAATTGTGATTCAAAAAAGAAACTGATTTCAAAGTCTAGAATCCAGTGCATGATGACACATGAATTTTTTTCCCCCCATGTTATTTCACCTAGGAGTCAGTGCCACTAATTATTAACAAAGGATTTCTCAAGTTAATCATCTTCTTAGGAGACTTTTGGGACCTTAACTGGCGTTTACTGCAGGGCCTTTTGAAATGCAAATCACTTATGCAAACTTCAGAAAGCCCCAAACTCTATTTGGATTCATTTGTAAGTATTTAAAGATCAAAGTCACTCCATCCCAGAAAGAAAATGCAAAGTCTTTTTTCCAAAATGCTGATTTATTTTCCCCACAAACTTTCAGAGAAGTTTTTTGTCTCATACTTTTTGGTACCTGCAAAAAGCAGTCAGAAATCCTTCTGACCGTTTGTCTAAAGATTAATAAGTTGCAAGATATGTTTCTTTATTTCATAACCTTTACTGTTGCAAGAGGTCACTCAATCTATGAAGGTGACATATTTGGATATAACTTTACAACATTCAGAACTGGTGACCCAGAGTAAATTATACAGCTTGCTCTTTTTTTGGGCAGTGGCTGTCAGTGTTTTTCATCTGTGGCTTTTCTGCAAACTAGCTAAGGTCTTGCAGCCCTATTCATCATATAGAAAGGACTCTGTGGTGGAACCCATTAAAAAATTCTCATGGACCACATTTTCAGAAGTGAAGTGTCTGAACTTATCTTTTACACAAAGTGAGAAGGAACTGTAGCTGCACCAAAATATATGAAGCCATTTTTATCCAGACCCCTATTTGAAACTATTACACTAGTTCTCAACGTGCATTAGATAAATTATTTCAGATTGTGAGTTCTGATGCCATCTGGATGAACTAATTTCAATGTGCCACCCATATTATAATCTCAAACATGATGATTAAGTTATTTATACAAAGATTTTTCCAACTTCTTTTTCACTTTTTAACACTGAAAAGGGATAGCTGTGGAGATCAGTATGTGTAGTATAGATTAATTCAAATTCTGGAAAGTACTGCAATTGTTACTTGTAGCTGTTGTAACACACAAAGGTACTTACTGCTGGACCTGTAAGTCATCCCTGTGGGAAGAACTGCTCTGGTGTCACAGACTAACACTGCCAAACCTCCAAGCCAAAGGAGATTCAGTGATCCAAGTGCTATTCTCTAAATTCATTCAAACATCTGACCCAGTCAGACTTCATAGAAGAGGCCACACAGTAGGTATTAATGTCAATATAAATATCTGACCTAGGATGTTGTAGATGTTTAAAGTATACCCAAGTTCATAAGCAACTAGACAGATTAATGGAAGAAAAATACTATTAATGCTATCAAATAGACTATTTCTGGCTCCAGGTAGCCTTGGCTTTGTACTGAAAGCCATGAAGAAAGTGTATAGGGCTGTTCCGAAGCAATGGACTGGACCTTTGCTGATGGAGGAGTGTGGGTTGACTCTAATTAATTACCTAACTCTAATATGCGTTAATACACACTGTAATGTTGTGCACTGATGCATTATGCATATGCAATAGATGAGAACACTTATCAGCTTCTGACACTATTTGCACAACACCAATATCATGTCAGGGGTATAGCCTTTCTGCATGTCAACACAACGTTTTGGTGGCAAAAGATGGTTTATCACACTTCAGCATATGAAGGTTGTTTTCTCTTTTTTACAGCTTAACTGAAAAGTTAAATGGAAAATGACAGTAATAAAAAAAAACAAACCCACCAACCAAAAAGGACACAAAATTTCATGTGAAAGCACAATTTATCCTAACTAGAACTCAGTTACTCAAATACTGAATGAGAGGGGGATTTTTTGGTCATGTCCAAGCCACAGATGTCAAACTCACTAGATAAAGCCAGCAAGTATTTCAGAAGACGTTACAAAAGTCAGGTCAGAGACCAGACAAGAAAAGAAGAGAATATAACACACAGGTCATTCCTGTGCATGGGATAAGAACCTAAGGTACCAGCTATAATTAAATAGTACTAGAAAGCATTGCTAACTTTCCCGCTGAAATAAATGGGCACTGATTTATCAAAGTCAGCACACCTGTGACATTTATGCTGGCAGAATATTTGACCCACATAGCCACAGGTTCCTTCAAACTCATTTTGGCCTGCTAACTACATAATTTTCATCCATTCTATGGCCAGCCAAGCTGACTCCTGCTGCTGCCTTGCCATTCTCCCACCTCCCTGCTTTTTTCGTATTAACCCCATTTACAATCTACATTTACCTTCTTTACTGGGGGACAGGGCAGGTGGATTAGCATGATTCCAATCAGATAACTTCTGGGAAACATCTCTTTCAAAGAGAATATTAAAAATGGTGCAGTAAAGTTCGTAAGGTATTTTTAAAAAAACAAGAAAAGACAGTTACTGCTCAGCACGAGGGTAAGGGAGGGTAGAAAGGTTAATACACTCCATTGAACCGTTGCTTAAACTAAACATGTCCTTTGAATGATATCTAGCACTAAGACACACTGGATAGTATATTAAATTGCCTCAGTCTTGCTTTTTTCTTCTTCCCTCTTTTATCCATTCAGTGAGTCCTGACTCCTGTCAAAGGTACCTGACAAAAAGCCTGAACTCCAAAGCTTTCTCAGAAAATAGCTTATATGTGCTTTCTCACTTTCCACTGACTTCTCCTCCCCCTCACACACATTTTTCCACTCACACTTTGACTGCATACTGCCAATTTCCATGCAGAAATGTTTAGCCAGAGCTCTTCATAGAAAAGGCAAACACTGGAAGGCATCTGGAACATTAAGGAGCAAGGCACCTTGAGAGGAAAAGTGAGCAAAGGCCTCTTGCTCTGATTGCAGAGGTAATACATGCTCAGCTAACCATTTATATTGAGGCACATGGAAAACCTAGTATCTGGAAAGCATCTTCCTTAATAGCAAAACATTGCACATTATTTGCATAGTTGCTCTGTGCTACTTTACCAGAGGAAATTATCCATTGCTCTGACTGGTTGCCAAAAGTGGAGAGCTGAACTCACGTAACAGCAAATTCCCAGAGTAGGTCTCTCTCCCCTTCTCCCTTTTCTCACTTCCCTTTCTCCCATTATCCCACAGAGGTAAATATTTAAAAAAAGCCCCTTCATTGGCACAACAAAGTGGGACCACCTATTCCTGGGTGCACTTTATAAGCAAACCAAATAGTGTGCTTATTTATTCCCCTACAGTGACAAAGTGGAGAAGCTTATTAAGTTGTTTGTTGCTCCAAAGTTAGCAGTTTATATCAGTTTAGGCTCAGGTTTCAGCATGCATTGTACTATGGCCACAGCTAAAGATATACTATGTATTTCAGAGTGTTTTGGATGCACAGATACCAATACCATCTATGAATTTGACCTGATACAGGTGTTAAACTGTGAGAATGCTGAGAAACTGTTAGCTCCTAGACAACGTTGGTATATTTATGTAAACTTATAGGTAATTCCCATTTGTACTTCCTTGCATGTTAAAATAAAAGGAAATGGGTGTTATGCTCAGATGAAAGTCTACTGTCTGTAGTTCACGTTTACACCATACGAGCTTGCTTTGGGCCTATTACATTTGAACATTTCTAATTTTATTAAATATGAACCCAGAGAATGAATGCTTCAGAATCACAGCCTGAAAGGCCGGAAGCTGAGGCAATCAGGAGCTTGGAAGAGGTCATGAATGATGTTCATAGCCTCAGACTTCACGTGGGCATCCAGGAATAGGACATCTGTACCACAAGGGGCTCCTAAACTTGTAAGATTTCCAAGCACTTACAAACTTCCTAATACCCACACCATAGCTAGCAATTCAAAGCTAATTATGAACTGACAAACATCATAAAGTCCAATTTCTGGAATCTGAATGGAATAATCCATCTCTAATTCAAGAAAATTGCCATACTTACTCAAGATAATTAAATATTATGTGCATGTATAATTAATAGATGTCTAAGCTGTCCAGAACAACAAATCCATCTTCATTTAAATTTAAAAACAGAGGACATTTTGATGGAAACTGATCGATGCAATCATGATGATTACTTTTTTTTTTCCTCCCAGTCCCTCAGAGTGATTGTTTAGAAGCTCTTGGCACTGAGAAACTCTGCTTCCATTGCAGTCAATCGTAAAAAACACCCATGGGACTAAACTTGACAACGGATACTGACAGCACATACGAAGGGCTTTGAAAACTCCATCCTAATGTTTCTCCCAGGATGTGTACAGGTTCCCACAGTGGCAATTTTCATATACAATAGCTTAGTTATATGATATTTTATATTGAAGCTACCTACAGTTGTAGAATAGATACAAATACTCTACATATATTCATAGGAAATGCATCTTAGTAAGGTAACTGTTCAAATTAATGCAGGAAGCAGGCTGCCTTCAGTTCAGAATGATTATATTTTAAATGGGGCTTCAGTGCATAATGATTAATATTTCAGTATAATTATTTGTTCCAATTAAATGTAGCATGATTAAGTGACATTTTCCCCTGTGCAGCTAAACTGCCTTTTTTTTTTTTTAAATTAATGATAAAATTAATTAAGGGAGGTTTGATTTGCTTATTTTGCAATTTAAACTGCTCTTCTTTTTCAATTGTCAATTGAGAAATTTAATTTCTCCAGTATAGCTCTACTGTAAACAAAAGCGGTTGCAATCTGATAATTAAAAAGAAAAAGGAAAGATGCCTTCCACAAACATCAAAAAAGAGAAAAGAGATTCAGAGTATTACGATTAATAATAGTTCTTCTTGACTTGGTCATCCAATTTACAGTTGATAATGATTTCTCAATGTTTGGTTTATGAAACACATTAGATACAACAGCAGAAAGAAACAGACTGTTTAGAATTCTGGTATTTGAAACTTCCATGAAATAAAAATAGACTTAGATGAAAGGTGCTGAAAAAACTATTTTGTTATTATTTTTCTTATGCAAGAAAGTTGTTAATAGATTAAGGGAGTTCACCTCTAAATTTTAAAGGAAAAAGCAGATGTGCAGAAGAATAATTAAGTGTATGGCTAGGAAGGAAAATGAATGAAAATGTAAACTAAACATTTCTCAGGTAAAACAGACATAAGCGCCTGTTACAAGAGAATAAAAAACCACACAAAATAAAGCCCCCCAAAAGATCAGGATGAGTACCGACAGAAGAACTTGACAAAATGCTTGAAAGAGGCACATGCACTATCTGACGGAGCACACTTATTTCTGTTGCATCTGTCCTTATTTGGGTGGTGGTGCCCATCATTCTGGCAACTTCGTACCACCTGTGGAAACCATGAGCACAAAGAAACCCACTGGATCCCTCTATATTGCAAGACTTACACTGAGATTGTCAGGACTGGTCTAAAATATTCAGTTATTGCCATTTAATGTGGACGCTACAACAACATCATAGGCCCATGAACTCTTTATACAATGACACTAGCATAATATTCCAATACCATAGCAACAAAAATCTGTGTGTCAGTGCACCCACTTGAGCATAGCTATTTCACCTTCAGAAGCAACAAGCTGCTGTAATTTAGCACTGAGCAGTTATGATTAGGCTTACGCTGCTTTCTTAAGACATAATTCAAGTTGTTGATTGATTTTTGAAGAAGTCAGATGCTTGTTTTTTCTGAGAGATCATCACTTGTGACTCCTGACAATGCAAAGCAACAAAATGGCTCTTTAACAGGAGAAATTTTACAGTTGAGAAGTTCCAACTTGCTCTGGAATTCCTTTCCCTTTGATATTCATTATATTCTGGCTCATATTTTTAAATCTGCCTGTGGGATTTGGATGCCCAATTCCCATTAAAATGAATGTAAATTAATGGGAAATGAGTAACCAAATTAATTAATTGAATTAAAATTAATGAGAGATGGGCACCCATATCCTTAAGGCAAGTTTTAAAATTTCAGCCAGTGAGTTTTAGCACAATGAAGAGACATAAATATATGCTTTGGATATGCATTGACTTACAGGAAATACAGGAAGGTATTTCTGCCAGATCTTTGAAAACAGTTAGAAGTCAGTTCTGTCAATGTATGACTGAAATTTCTGACAAATACTGACCAATGCTAAAAAATGATAGTATTTAAAACTCACGTATATCTATACGCGCATCCTAGGTAATGGCTGTTCATAATTCAGCTTAATTCCAGATAATATGAGCTATCAGAATATGATTTAGAGCTGCAGTTTGATTTTTAAAGAGAAATTGTCATAACATGTTTAAACATTAGTATATACTATTATTCAGAACTTCCCACAGTTTTCACTGTCACTTCTAGCATTATTATATTTCTAGAATATATTGATCATTTCCATTTAATACATTTAAAGCTACTGATTTCCCCCCATATACGCTGCAGAGGTCTCCTATCATAAAAAAAACAGTCCATAAAGTTTATAGGCCAGCAAGAAGCTGGCTAATACTACAAATCATGGATTTATATTAGCATTGGAAGTATAATTTGGGTCTCCAAAAAGCATTTATACTTTTTGCTGACATCTAAAAATCACACAGCAATAGAAACAACAATGCATTTGTGGAAATCTAATTGATTTAACTTTGTTCTGCAGTTTTTGGAGTGACTTTCCATTCACTAGAAGACTTTCAACTGAGTTCTTAACTACACCACTTTCATTTTTACTATAGTGAAGAACTTCTATATATTCAGGGGTCTCACTCCCATAGTCAGCCAATTATTAAAAAAAAAAATTCACTTCTTGTAAAAGCAACAATGTGATATTTCACTGATATAAACAGAATTCTCTTGTGATATGGCAAACATGAAACCTGCATGCACCATTTTATTAAAGAACAGAACCTTTCATAAAATAAATTATCTAAAGCAACTGCTTAGTATTCAAGTAAATATAATAGTTGGACTAAGCAACACAATGTCTTGACAATGAAAGTTCTCTTTTAATAAATTTTATAAGCGTTTTCATTTACATAGGATGTCCGAGAATGAAGTTTTTCATGTAGTTCAGAAATGAAAAAGCACCACCTTACATAAAAAAGGAGGCTTTCAGATTAGATCCTACGTACAAGACTGTCTTTATTTTTATGCTAAAATTTTACAAAAGTAATTTTAAACATGCTGTTTTGAGCACTCTTTCATTTTTCAGACTCCAGAATTATACGGAATTTTAGGCTAAAGAAGTATAACAGAATGAATGCTAGTTACAAATGCCTGCAGATTAGGATGTAGTCATGTCACAAAGAAAGGAATTTTGCTCTTGCAGAAATCATTTTACTGTATCACAATTGTGACAGTACCCCCACATTAAAATACTGTGAACTCCTCTTAAACGATTCTCTCTTAGAACAAGACAAACAGCTATGGTTATTTGGCTTCAGCAGAAAAATTTGTCTAGGCAGAACTTCAGGACTTCCTGCAGGCCTTTGAAAGAGTCTGTTAATCTGATATGACCAAAAGGTACACATCGCCAAAGCAGCTCCAGCTAAACTACTGCATGTCCCAAAATCCTGAACGTGCCCACAGCACGACCAATTCTCGTGCCTCATACCAGAAAGTGGTGTCTTGGGGGGACTCACTGCACATGTATTATACAATCAGATACTGAAAACAAAAGCACTGCATGCACAATTGGACTGCAGGGAAAGTAAACGGGTGCAATTGGCCCAGCACGCCCTGGAAATGTGGGATGTCCTGCTTGGCAAGTGCTAGCAAACTCCTGTCCAACAGGTAGCAGTAGGGTGCTGCTGCAAACCGCACTAACAGCCTCTGCTACACAGTACTGATTCTGCCTAAAATACATCCTGCTCACAATCAGAAATGGAAGAAGGAATTGATTTTTTTTTTTAATTATTATTTTTTATTATTCCCTATGGTGGATACTCAGGTGCTGCACAAACAGGCCACCATATTATGCCACCAGATAAAGCAAGTTGAAATGCCAATTGCAAATTCTTTGTCCTGAACATTTGTCTACTTCCATGTTTGATTTCCATCCCTCCAAAAAACATCTCCTATTGCAACTGTGATAGGTGATAAAAGGTTGGTTGGTTTGTTTTAAATTACCTTCAGTTAACGGCCCAGTGCAACATAGCCTATAGGTACTCTTCTTCCTGCTATGTCCCAACACAAACCCAACAACTGCTGGTAGGAAAAAAAGAAAGTTTACAAAATTATGAGGGTTTAGGAAAAAAATTGCAAAGACACAAAGGTTATTTGTTGTCTCATTATGACCTGTAATACATATCAACATTGGCCAAATCTGTCTATTCACTAGCCTGAAACTTTCACAGCTTTCTCCTTCTGCTGAATGTTTTATTTTTTTCTAACTTATCATCACACACATCTAAACAAGATGTGTCATATTAAGCACGTTAAAGGATATATATTATATGCTTATTACTGAAAATGCTGAGTGTCAATAAAACTGCTGCTAGTTTTAAATAAACTTTAGAGTTTCACACAGGAAGAATCACAGATATAAAAGCTGAAAAAAAATCAGATTTATAGTGTCATAAAGGATAATTACTGAGAACATTATCAAGGCAAAATTTCTACTGTATTCTATGTAATTAGTGTCCAAGGATCTATTTAAAACTTCTGCTTCCTCTAGGTAACACAACAGCGATTCAGAGGAAACACAGCACAACTCACTGACTTAGCTAGTGTATTCACTGCTTAGGCATGGTTTTGATGATGGCAAAAGACACACATTGGGTTTTGGAGCTTTTTCTAATATTGTATTTGCTACACAACTATATGTTTTATTGTAGTTATTAAATGACAACTTTTAAAGTATTTATGCACCCTTCAGCAAATTTTCCGAGAGAATACAGACTATATACAGAAGTAGATACAGAGGACGCAGCTCTTACAGTGCTAGACAGCTAGAAAATTAAAGAGTGTCCTAAATAGCTTCTACCCTCATCTCACTTTTAGTAAGAAAAAAGTCTTATTTTTAAGACTATCTGAACACATCGACTGCAAACTCTGAACAAAACCCATCAATCATCAGGTATCACAATCTAAAAAGAAAGCTGAAACATCCAAGTTAAGAAATTATCTTTTGAAAAGTTTCAATGAAC
This sequence comes from Burhinus bistriatus, assembly GCA_013397275.1. Taxonomy (NCBI): domain Eukaryota; kingdom Metazoa; phylum Chordata; class Aves; order Charadriiformes; family Burhinidae; genus Burhinus; species Burhinus bistriatus. Next base: position 70,048 of record VYXH01003980.1, on the reverse strand, counting down.
AATTGTGTTCTAGGACTTTTTCGGCCAAGGCTATAAGAGACAGAAATCTAGAGATGGTTCACTCCCTTCCCCTGCAGATTTTGATTTTTGTTTGTATCAAGAAAGAGCGTCTTGGTTCCCCAGGGAGTCCTTTACTTGCCTTCAGACAGCCCGCAGAGCCCTGAGGGGAGGCGGGAGCCTCCTGCTCCAGCTCTGAACTCCGGCCCCTCCACCCACTGGCGCTGCCACTTCGGCCTTGCCACATGCCCTGTGATCTCCGCAGCACCCTCTGATTGGCTGGCAGAGGCGGCCGCACCTCCTCCAGCAGCCCCTGAGGCATACGCCCTCCCACCACGGCACGCTGCCGCCATTTTGTCACAGCTGTAGCCCGAGTGAGAACTGCCCTTGAACTACCATCCGCAGGTACTAGGTCCGGTTTTTTAATCACTACCTTTTAATAGGAGTTTTATTGGCATGAACAGGTAAATAGATCACACCTCCTTACTGATTTCCAGTTTTGAGCTGCCAGTGTGCAGAACTTTTCTGCACAAAAGAAACGGATCTCTTAGTTTGGAAACAGGATACAAAATGAGTGTTCTGACTGCCACTAAAACGTGGGTCTCGTTTTGCATCTCTGCAGTGGTATTCCCAAGTGGCCTTGTTGAAGGTGTTCCTCATAATGCATATGTTAATGCTGCACACTAACTTCCCTAGATATTGACATGTATTTTACATATGATGTTAAGAAGAGGGGAAAACTACTTTCTCAACCAATTCACATCACCACTACCCGAAATTCCTGGGAGATGCTGTCAGGGCTAGGATCTACAGCAACAGTATCTCCTGGGAAAGCAGAAGCTAAATTTCTATCAATGTTAAAATGTTCCAATCCAGCCACATCTGTAGGGATGACACTGGCATTCACTAAGCTGTTACAAGCCTGAAACAAACCTCCAGAGACCTTTATTTACTACAGTATTATTCTTCCTGGAGCCTAGATAATTGGAACAATCCAATTTATAGTCTCTCTGACAACAGGTAGACCTGTTGGGGTGTTACAGTGGACCTTCAACATGACATATCAGTAAACTGTATCTGTATTTGAGGAAAGGTTAAAACAGTCCAATCTACATTTTCCCTAGAGAATTTTATACTACTTTCCAGACCACAGACCTGTCCCATATTTCACCATTGCTGCAAAGACCAACTGATTTATTAACTGCATGTGCTGTTTAAATATTTCTTTCCAGCTGTTTCAGATGTGCATGTTGTTTTTCCATTAGCAAAATGTTAGACACTGTCCATGGGAAACCACTGCAAAATCATTTTAATGACCATGTTAGAAACTCTTTTCTTATTGCTTGCATACTGGCTGTCTAGTCCTGTGCACTGAAGGCAGTTTCAATTTAATTTGGTCGAGGATATGCATTTGCCTTTTGCAGACAGCAATTATTAGCTATTGCAGCTCTCCATTGAGCGTGCTGGATTTCATAGGGGTTGGAAAAACGGCAATGATATATGCAGTCATATCTGTATTCACACATATATATCAATATAATATCAATATACCAATGTATCACACATATAATATCAATAGAAAAAGGAAGACTAGGGAAAATGTAGGCCCGCTGNGGATTTACCAAGGGTAAATCATGCTTGACCAACCTGATAGCCTTCTATGATGTTATAACTGGTTGGCTGGATGAGGGGAGAGCAGTAGATGTCCTCTACCTTGACTTCAGCAAGGCTTTTGACACTATTTCCCATAACATCCTCATTAGGAAGCTGAGGAAGTGTGGAGATTTTCAAGACCCGCCTGGATGCAGTCCTGAGTAATGTGCTCTAGGCATTCCTGCGTCAGCAGGGGAGTTGGACTAGATGATCTCTAGAGGTCCCTGCCAACTCTGAAAATTCCATGATTCCATGATTCCATGATATGCTCCCCACCCTCAGCCTCTTTAAAAAAAAGGGAAAAAAAAGGAAAAACAATTCCTTATCTTATTTGAGGAGTTATATTTGCTACAATGGACCAGAGAAATAGTGGCATTTATTTAGGTACCTTGATACAGTTATCAACGACTGTTGGAGGTAGGATGCCAAACAATACAGATGAGGCCAAGAAAGTGATCTTCTCTTTGTAGAAAACTCCATAGGTCAAGATAATGTATTTTGGGGAAATCTAGAAAGTTAAGGAATGCTTTAGTATCTAAGTTGATCAACTGCTTGTTGTTCATGACTGAAAAGTCTTTCAAAAAAAGTCAAGGGGCATTGGCATTACATCTGTCTAATATGTGGACCAAACTTAATTGTGTCTTGGTTTTCTTTTTGTTTTAAATGTATCAGTCATTCTACACTACAAAGTTATTTACATTAATTTTAAAACCTTTTTAAAGGATGAACACAATCTTCAGTATTGTCCATAAATGCATTTGGTAGACAAGTGCTTAATATTTAAAAATTCTAAGCAAACCATGCAATAATAAAAAGGCTCAGTCTGAGTTTTGCTTTACATTAGTAGATTTTTTTCCAACTGTATGCATACCAAAATCAATAAAACAGCCTCACACTGACTAAACTGTATGCATACCAAGACCTATAAAACAGCCTCACATTGACTAACATTTATTTCTTAAGGCATAGATGAAGCTTCATGTTCAGGTGAAAGCAACAGCGGCCCTACAAGTTGCATCACTTTAAATACTTTTCGTGATTGGCAAGCCCCAGAAGCTCCCCTGAAAACAGTTCTTGCTATGCTTCCCTTCTGCTCTGAGGAGGTACTTGCAAATGACCAGATTAGCATGAAGCTGTAAGACACCCTCTGCTAGGTCCAACATGTTGGTCAGCATACCCAGGCAAGGTACTGCAGAGTTTCCATCCATCCCTGCAAAAGTGACTTTCCAGCTGCTAAAAGTAAATATAGCAAGAGAAGGCTGGGAGAGTAAAAACATTTTCACCAAGCTCTGTGCTAGCAAATGCTCCGTATT
>VYXH01003980.1:24878-67025 GCA_013397275.1 Burhinus bistriatus | reverse complement strand
AAAAAAAAAAAAAAGCATAGATTGCAAGGAGAAAACTTGTCACCTCGTAAAGACTGCATACATTTGTGACTACAACATAGAGTGTTGTGAAAATTCAAGTATGTTAATTAGGAGTGCCTGGAACCAGTTAAAAGCTAGAAGAAAGACATCTGAAAAAGCTTCTGTTTGTCTCAATAGAAAAATCTAATAAGTAATAATTTTCCCAACAGGGAGCATGCAAAAAAAGCATATTCTTCTGTCAGCTCAGTGTTTGTCAGAGGTTTCTTTCCATACATCTCACAGATTTTTCACACAAATAGTAGGAGAAGGAAAGACAACGAGCATCTGTATTAGATTAATTTTGGTAGGCCCAGAAGATGATTTGTCAGGTGTGAACATGCCTGAACAGATCTTCTTACACACCTTTCTATAAAGAACATACCTTGACCATACCTTTGAAGAGCGTGGCTTTGAAGAGATCTTCAACTGAGTTGAGCTGACACAAAGTTTAGCTCATTCCAACTGCATTTCAGGGGAGAATCCCTCACTTTTTCCTGCATTTCTATGTGTTTTGGCCTATGACTTAATACAAATATATTTATGTAAAATTTATAGAGAATAGGGAAAAATAATAGAATAGAATAGAATAGAATAGAATAGAATAGAATATTTCAGTTGTAACAGACTTAGAACAATCATCTAGTCCAACTGCCTGATCAATTCAGGGCTGACCAAAAGTTAAAGCATGTCATTAAGGGCATTGTCCAAATGCCTTTTAAACACAGACAGGCACAGAGCAGCAACCACCTCTCTGAGTAGCCTGTTCCAGTGTTTGACCACCCTCTTGGTAAAGAAATGGTTCCTAATGTCCAGTCTAAACCTCCCCTGGCACAGCTTTGAGGCATTCCCACACATCCTGTCCCTGGATCCCAGGGAAAAGAGATCAGCACCTCCCTCTCCATGTCCCCTCCTCAGGAAGCTGTAGAGAGCAATGAGATCGCCCCTCAGCCTTCTTTTCTCCAAACCACACAAACCCAGAGTCCTCAACCTCTCCTCACAGAACATTCCTTCCAGCCCTGTCACGAGCTTTGTTGCCTTCCTCTGGACACATTCAACTACCTTCACATCCTTCACATCACTACCTTCTGGGTGAGGCCCAGAACTGCACACAGTATTCAAGGTTAGGCCACACCAGCGTTAAATACAGCAGGATTATCTCCTCTCTTGACTGGCTGGTTATACTGTGTTTGATGCGCCGTAGGATGTGGTTTGCCCTCTTGCCTGTCAGGGCACACTGCTGACTCCTATTGAACCTGCTGCCAGCCAGCACCCCCAGATGCCTTTCTGCAGGGCTGCTCTCCAGCCACTCCTCTTCCAATTTATACTTGTGCCCAACATTACTGTGTTTTAGGTGCAAACTCTGGCATTTGGACTTGTTAAATTTCATCCCATTAATCATTGCCCAGTGCTCCAATCTACCTAGAGCCCTCTGCAAGGCCTCTTGTCCCTCAAGAGGGTCAACAGCACCTCCCAGTTTGGTATGATCAGCAAACACCCTACTGCTGCATTCAACTCCTGCATCCAGATCATTGATAAAAATATTGAATAGATACTATTATTATAATAATCATTATTATTGTATATTTCTAGTTCAGTAAGTGCCTTGTCTATTATAAATTGGTTTTTCACTGACTGACACTTTCCATTTACCACCTTTCAGTGGCACTACTAACTCTTAAAGTAATGATCTTTCTGTATAGAGAAGAGCCACTAGCAAAAAGGCACTTTGATAGATTTTCCAACCCAGCAAACATCCGTGTGTGTCTGTAACTAAGCACAAGTGTGTTTGCTTAACCTTAGACAGTGGTTTGACAATACACTAAATCTGACTCTGGACTCCTAGGAAGGATTGAAAATACTGCAGTCACGTGATAAAAATTCTATTTACTCACTAGCAATATTTCTTGAACAGTGTGAACGAGTAGAGAAAATTTTATGCCAGATAAATCTTTGCCTGTCTGCTACAGTAAACTTTACAATGGATCAGATATTGTCTGTGTCTGTCTTTCTGCAGCGTAAAACTTCCAAATCATCTGGGAAAAGCAAACGTACCAGTGTCTGATACAGATCACATTTTTACTGCTGGGTGACTCAGTCACATATGGGTCTGGTATGGAGGACTGTGGCTTTAGATGGTACTTTACTGCCATTCCTACTACCAGGCAGTAGTTATAGAAGGACTCATCATTCAGAACAGGGCATTCAGTACGGCTGGCAATGTGACAGGGAATCATCCTTATTGTTCACCTGTCTCCATGATTGTTAAAATGAAGTAGTTGATCTTGCCATTTGGCTGTTCATATGAAAATAAATAAGGCTGGCATTTAAATAGCATTTGCAGTGTGAAACCCTTACCCTGCATATATGCTGAATCCTTGTAGATGGATGCATCAACTGCACTAAATCTGTTGCTGGAGGGAGCAGTGCCATTTCTGGGAGCCGTAAGCCTGATTCAGTGCAAGTGGGAAACTTTGAACTTCAGGATATGTCTTTCTTGGTTCTGCTGTTCCTACTTAGGTCACAATAACAAACCAAGTTTTCTGATGTCTTATCCAACTTACTTTGAGACCGTAGAAGTAATTTTTTTCTTTCGGCATTCTTTTTCTGTTTACAAGCTTATCCAACAGTCAGTCTTTTCCCTTTCACCTCCTTGCACTATCACCTAGGACACAAGTTCAGTGTGAGCACAAGATAAACAGACTTTATAAATTTGTTTTTATTATACAAATGCCTTGAAGACTCAGGAAATGTAAAACTTGCTGCGTAAATGCTGTAGGTATATGTACTATCACAGTCACTGTCTCAAAAAACTTATAAACTCAACATAATGAAAACTATGATAAAATATTTTTATATAGGAGCATCTCATTGAAACTAATTTTTTTTTTTTTTAAATAGTACTTCAATCTAGGAAGCAGTCAAATTTGAAGTTAAAGCTAATTAGATTATTCAAGTCAAATTGCTTGTTCTAGAAAACATGAGTAATGAAAACACTCTTATTATATTTTACTTTTTATACAAGTCAAATATGTTTCAGAAAATTCCCAGATGTAATAAAAAGGGATAAAGCCAAAAAGGAACTTTAGGAGCAAAATTCATTTGTTGAGATGAATCTATTTCTTCTCTAAGTTTTTGTTTATTTTTCCTATTTTACCAACCATTTACTTTTTGTTAAACCTGACCTCACTATTGCATGGTTTTTCATTTTAACCAATGAACCGAAACAACCAATCAGCTTTATTGTCCTTCTAAAATCTTTGGAGTCTCAGAAAATTCCAGCCAGAGAAACTGAGCAACTTGCCCAAGGTCACAGAAGAAACTAGGAAATTATCTGAGTCACAGTCCAATGGCTTAGACATCCTCCCTCAATAGACCTCATTAATAAAAACTGGCTGAATTATATTAATAGAAATTAATTTTGTCCAGGCTGGAGTCGAGTATGATAGGAATATAATACAACTGTTACAGATGGTTCTCTATGGCATTTCTAACACTTAACTATAATATATATGCGTAAGTCTGTGACACTATGACAAGTGAAAGGTCTCACATGAGCATCGTTATAAGAGAAAAATGTAATATGTAGGTTAATAGGCACTCAAATACAAATTAGTTTTCATGTGTATTTGGACCATGCAGTAGAAGTTCTAGTATTGTTTTATTTGTTTTGCCATGGCAGGTGCATGAGAGAGAGCCTGTCTCATGTCTAATAATTGATGAGTTTATGTTGTCGTATTCCATGGTATAACAGATGGAAATCCCTTAGCATCCTTTTACATAGTTTGAAACTCATATTTCAAAGCATCAGAATATATGTTGCTAGCCTGTGAACTTCATACATCTACTTAGTACATGTGGTTTTTTTGGACTCAGATTCTGTCTAGGTATGTTTTCCACAGAATTTTGTTATACAAGAGACAGGCAGAAAAGCAGAAAAAGCTTTTTATAAGAGATACAGGTGGTGGCAATGCAGATTTTGTGCTATTGCTAAATAAACTGTCCCTTTTTAATGTTTGCTATTTGAGAATTGTTAAAGCAGTAGCTTTGAATGTCATCAGATAACATTGGAGAGCTGTAATCAACATACGCATGCTCAGCTCATGAGTCTCAGCTTTCGTCTTTTGTTTGGGTCTTCCTCATACAGACTGTTTTCTTTTTAATAATCCATTCGCATTGGTTTTAGGACCTTGCTTGACAAGGTTTCCCCACCTCAGTTCTGTACTGAGAAGAGTCTACAAAGTGTACTTTTTCAAACCATCAACTAAAGTGAGGTATTGTCTCTTCCTTTTTCAGTTTCTGTGCTCCTTTTTCTGTCAGCCAATGAGTTTTCTACTTTGCAAATACCCATTTTTTGCCAATTAATAAGCAAGTTAACACAGTGATAAAGGTTACTCTGCTTTAGTTTAGAGCCTCTTGATTTCCCTTATGGATTTCCTTTATCTGTATACTCAGTATTAGCTGATGACAACCTGTATCAGATTTATTACCTTTGTCAATCAGTATATTATGAACATTCATCTGAGACAAGAGTTACCTACAAAAGCAAACGTGAATTTGCATGTAAACAACTTGCTTAATTTCTACTGACAGAGACTGTCCGGAAATACTGATTCATTAAATTTGAGATTCCAGAACTGAGGCCTGTTTTCATCCAAAATGTAATTCTACACATTTGCCATCCTTCTGCCCACCATTAATGCAAAATCCCAGAATAGCTAATAACTTGGTGGCCATAGATTTTTCCTGATGTGTGTCTATAACTTGCATGATGTGTCTATAAATACTGCACAATGAGTATTGGTCTAAACTTTCTGCAAAGTCAAACCGAGTTTTCTTAAAAGTATTTAAGAAAATCAGCATGGAACACCCAAAAATCTAAACCAAGCAAAAACTACAGTAGGCAATTGCACGTGACTAAAGTAACAGGGCTACTAAAAGTATCCAAAATTAAGTAAAACCAGATTCCTCCAAGATTACCGCTCTAGAACCATTAGACGAAAGTTTGCATTTCCAAACAGTTTCCTACTCTGATGATGTGATCTCCATCATAACCACAACTCGAACAGAATACGTACACTACAGTTAACCACTATTAGTCATTACTGATCACAAAGTATCTGAAACTTTCCAAAGTGACAGAAGAAAAAGAGGATGCTGAAAGTAAGTTAATCTTTTCATAATTCTCCAGGCCCCATAATTAAGTTTCCTCAGTAGTACTCACAAACTGTAAATCTATAACCATTGACACCTTTAATACCCTGAATAATTCCTAAACATTAAGACTGTCACACAGATGACAATATAAAGAAATATATGACTTAGGATTTTTCCAGCTAATTTAACACAAGATTTGTTACCAAAACACTCAAAACTTTGAGAAAATTCTTATTTGCTAATACCCATTTCAAATACTTGTAAATTCAAATCCCTCTGCCCATCCATATCCATTATCATAGCTGTTTGCCTGTATATGCTGTGACTCACTGCTGTACATGAAGTTCATGATACATAGATAAATAGTATCAGAAACAGAAAATCTGCTCAAGTTTTCTTTAAATGTGTTACAATATGAGGCCTAACCCTGAAGCTCTTACTCAGTTGCGTAAACAACTGATTATGCCCCCAAAACATGGTTCTCGTGTCACTATTTCAGGCGTAAAGTAATTCATGTTCTACAGTGACACAAACAATTTCTCATTTCTACCTCTGCAGACAGGTTTCTTCAGTAAGAATGGAGATTTTGAGACAGGCTTGTCTCTACTGGTGAAATAAGTTCCTGTCTGTGTTATGTCTCAGGCATGAATTATTCTTATTTCTTCTCATAGCAAGACTTTAGCCCATTATAATAATACATTCTAACCTGCAGCTCAACTGTAACAGAATAGCAAGCAAGGTGTGTTCATGTTGACTCAATGCCTGATCCTGAATTTACCCCTGCCACAAGCTCTGAGTAAGAACTGCTCAGTCATGTGAGCAGGCAAAGTCTGAGATTCAACATGGTTTTAAAAATTACTTCTTTTTTCCTTTTTTTAATTAAAAAAGGTTCTGCTAGAAGTTCTTCTAAAAGGAGAGGGTTTCTTTTAGAAAAAAGTACTTTTTTCCTTTTGTTCCAACTCTACCTAGTCATTTATTTCAAATATTTATTTCACCATCAACTTCCTGTTTGGAATGATTTAGCTATTAAGAACAAGAAAAACTAGATATCCCTGTTTTCATATAAATATATATCCAAAGTGCAGGTAGAATGGAAATAACTTTCTTAGTAATTGCTGTATCAATTTCTTCCTCCCAAAGTAATTCATTATTGGAGTCATTACCTGAAAGACCTTCCTTACCTTGCCCTACATCAGAGCAGGGCTGTGTTTCCTGTTGGAAATCAGTGATTTGGTTAAAACTTTTATCTTAAAACTGCTAAATTGTGATAACAATTAGGTTGATTTCCTTCCCTCTGCAAGTGCTATACAAAAAACCATCAATCAAGGTGTATCTAATTATGAAACTAAGTTAAGAGGTGTTTGAACAAGATGGCTAAGATTCTCAAGGGACCAGAGAATTGAATTGGTACTTCAGACATATCAAATTAGTTAATGATTTGGGGACGTTTATTCTGCAAGAGCATGTAAATTAAAAAAGAATAATGAAATTCATTAAAGCTTGGTAACATGCAGAAAGGAGGACATTTGGGCCTCACTGCACGTAATTTTTAGAACCTGCTTTATCTTAGTAGAATGACAAGCAGCTTGGTGAGGGGAGCACTTTTTTTCAGAATTCACATTACAGATTACCACAGTTTGCATTCTTTATCTAATTACCAAACAGAACTCATCCTCTGAACTATTTCAAGCACTTACAAAGTACTGTGGCTCAGACTTGCTATAGACCCTTTGTTGGGTGTGTGGACTTAGTCCTTGCACATCCAGCATCCAGGCAGCTTAGGAAGGCCTTTCCCAGGCAGCAAGCAGACACTTTGTTATAGTTTGAAGAACCCACAATAATTTATTGTCATTTAGACAATTATTCTGTCACCCAGTGACCCCTCCACACTTGGGAAGGGGAATGGGGAAAAACAAGGAAACCCGAGGGTTAAAGTATAAATAGATATAATGGAATCATACTAAATAATTAACATTAATAATACTAAAGAACCAGTATTGATCCCAATAGCAATATAAAATATACAAGGATTGTACTCAGCCCATTCTATCAGTAGGAAGCTGTGCACTCCCAGCAGTGGACAGTAAATGTCAGACACTGTGAGCACTACGGCTTTGGGAGTAAGGGTTCCGGCACCAGGGCAAGAAGTTCTCAGGATCGCAGCCATCATAGAAGAGAGAGCACTTCACAACAAACTTTCTAATTTATATTGAATGTGATGTCCATGGTATGAAATAATCCTGTTGGCCAGCTTGGGTCAAGTGCCCAGGGATCTCACTCCTCCTCATCCCTGCATCTGGTGAGCTCAAAAAACACTGAGATCTTGAAACCCGCACACTATAGCTGGCTATAAAGTAAACATTTTCACAAATTCAGACACTAGAGTCTTCTGAAAGTGCAATTTTCCCAAGCATTAGAAGAGAAAGTAACCCTGTGTCACTCAAGCCAGGACACACTTTTTGGAGGAACAAGAGAGTGCTGCAAGACACCCCACTATTGTGAACAGAGAGAGACTGTCACGATACATGGGTAGTGTAGGTATCTGCCCTTACAGCAGCTGTAGAACACTCTACACGTGAAGAGAAGTTTATTTAAGCCAGATGGTTAGTGCATTAGTGCTTATGCTAATCTTGCAGTCATCACCTCTATATTAAGATGCTGTTTTATAAATTGAGCTTACTGCTTATTCGTGTGTGTGTTCATTTTCTGGCAATGAGTGCTTAGAGTCTGTAAAGTCCATCCTGAATCAATACACGGAAAGCAACTACGTGCATTAAGGAGTGAATAGCTTGACTGCTACACCTTTGAACAGGATTGGAAGTGTCTACATACATTCAACTTCAAGTGACAGGTAGTTTGGTAGAACATTTTAGCTCACACTCTGCACTAAGCCTTTTAAGACATAAAATTATCTTCAATTTTTAATTAAGCTTCAGTTTGGGAGTCTACTGTAATTTTTAGAAGTACCTGATCAGCACCTATTTTATCAATATGTACTATTATAAAGATGGGTAAAAGAAAGAATGCCCTATTGCCACATTTGAGTAATTTATCTTTTTTTTTTTTTTCCCCAAAAGGAATTAGGAAATACAGCACCTAAATTTTAGTAGGCACACAGAAGATGCTTTTAGATGAGGAAAAAGCAATCAGGTAAATTCCTTGCGTAGTCATACATGCTGTAATATAGTTGCTCAGTAACACTGTTGGTATGAGTTGATACAGTTGCTCTGAATAAAGTAGACCAATTCCAAAATACAACAGTGAAAATTTAATATGTGCCGCCAAGTCAGAGTATTATTATTCATTTTTATTCTGACCACTGACAAATAGCTAGGCTTCAAATGTATGCTCTGCTCTGCCTGACTTCCAGAAGCATTATTTCTTCAAAAGTGTATGATACCTGCATGAGATAACCTCAGGCTTTAAAAGGTTAGTGTGAGTTTATCAACTGAATCTAGCTGTCAGAGGACATTAGACACTAACCCAAATGTTTTCTGGTTGTGCTTCATTTTGGTGAATCTGTTCAAAGAACTGCAGTATAAGCAGCTAACCGCTCGTTCTCAAACTCTTCTCAGAAATGATTTGATGGGTCAACAACTGCAGATGGTAGCAGGTGATTTAGCATCAGAGCTGCACCACATGACAGGCACTGAATCTTGTGGCATGCCCTCAGCACAGGAAGGACACGGACCTGCTGGAGCGGGTCCAGAGGAGGGCCACGAAAATGATCAGAGGGTTAGAGGACCTCTCCCATGAAGGCAGGCTGAGAGAGTTGGGGTTGTTCAGCCTGGAGAAGAGAGGGCTCCAGGGAGACCTTGTTGCGGCCTTTCAGTACTTAAAGGGAGTCTACAGGAAAGATGGGGACTTTTTAACAGGGCCTCTTGTGATAGGACAAGAAGTAATGGCTTTAAACTAAAAAAGGGTAAATTTAGACTAGATATAAGGAAGAAATTTTTTACTCTGAGGGTGGTGAAACACTGGAACAGGTTGCCCAGAGAGGTGGTAGATATCCCGTCCCTGGAAACATTCAAGGTCAAGTTGGATGGGGCTCTGAGCAACCCAATCTAGTCAAAGACATCCCTGCTTATTGCAGGGGAGGTTGGACTAGATGACCTTTAAAGGCCCCTTCCAACACAAACTATTCTAAGATTCTATTTTATGCTTTTTAAAGGCCTGTTGTGACTAAGCTCTTTGGGCTTAAAATTGTGCTTATACTTGTTTTCCTTCAGCAGAATCCTGAAATGTTGGAAAATGCTACATGCTTCAGAGACAGATTCTTACAGGTTTGCAAACCAAGAACAGGTTTCAAACTGTAAACAAGCAAAACATCTATGTTCACTGACACTACATCTTTCTAAGGTCCTTCAGAATTGTCTGAAGGCAGCATAGTTTTAATAGTCATCATCTCATAAATAACATATTTACAATCTACTGGCCTAAACATGAAAGTTTAGGAGGTTTCTGAGAAGATTTTGTGGTTACCCTGAAAAGGCCAGACAAATTTTGGAGAATTGAATGGCATAGTACAGCTCAAATTTTGCTTCCATTTATGTATCTATCATCTTTTTATTCCCGTCCACACTGCTGATGACCTACAAGATTTTGGGGATCATTCACTTCAGTCAGATATGTTTGCAATACATAGTTGCCTAGGGCTACCAGCTTACATAACAAGATGTATTTCTAAATAATTTTTCTTTTCAAAATTAAAAGCAATTATTTAAGTGCCTATTAGGAACATGCTTAATCCAGATATTTCATATGCAGGGATTTAGAGCATAGGCAGGAAAGCACTCACATGACTAAACATTCACTGTAGAGACTGCTTGAAAAATAATGATTAGAGAACCAGCAAAAAATAACCATAATAATTGAATCCATTAAAAAGATGACAAAATTCATGCAGCCAATAAATTTAACTTGCACACAGGGTTTTTATGATTGATGAAGTATTTATTGAAAGTGGCTTGAATGGTTTTAGCCAATGCAAGTAGTTTTGGGTTCATGGCAGCTTCAGTTTTAAACATCTGCTATTTTCTTAATTAAATATGTTTAAGAAAATTATTACAAAAGTCTATTTCTGGTACCTTTGGAACTCACCCAGTAAATGACTGCTGAGTAAACAAGCTGTTAATCTATAATATATGAAAAGTAGATTTCAGTCCCTAAGTGTGCTGCAGCACTGTTCTGTAATCCACCACCTTGCCTTACCTAGGAAAACTAAGATACTTTTGACTTGACAATTCCCTTTCAAATCACAAATGTGCAGTCAAGCCTGTTGCAAGGGTAGTGAAGATTAGCCTAATATCATCAAGAGATCAGTAAGAAAATTAATTTAATTCCACTAGGAATGCGTGTCAGATTCCACTATATTATTTGTTCTTAGTTTATGAAAATGCTTTTAACTCGCTGGGTACACAAAGACTATGACTTGACCTAGTCTGTTTCCTTACACTGTGCTTTCTTAGTTGTTTCCTCATCTTTAATGTCACATTCTAATTTCATGGTCTTTTTTTTTTTTTTTTTAAGATGACATGATAATAAGTAGCTTGCTTAGGATGAATCTTGCTAGCACTAAGCTGCATTAAGACCTTCTGTGTCAAAATTCTGCCATATTCCTTGGTATATATCTATTTGTACACAATTCTTGAAAGAAGTGTTCATTTTTCCTCAAAAAATCCAACAACCTTGTGTTCAGAAAAGTGTCAAGTAAGTCACAGCACAATATTTTTGAGGAACGCTGTTTTGCAATCTAGACTGCCATTGACTGAAACCTTTTCGTGTTGCTCTACAGTTTGTGGAATCAAATTGAAGCGTTCCTACTGATTTCAGGGGCTTTGCAACAGACCTTTGCTAAATGAAATTTTATTTCTTCAGGGTTCCAATGGACATATTTCCTCATCTTCAAAATCCAGTTTGCAGAAAGCGATGCCTCAAGCCTTTGTTAGCACAGATATGCCCTGAACAGATATCCTGAAAGGAAGAAAGACTCACAAAGGCACATAATCCTATAACAGAACCGCTGAAGCCAGTGTCAGTTATTCCATTTTCTTTCAGTGAAGAACTTGAGAACACAGACATACTCTCACTGGCATTAGTCAGACCCCTCAAACAAAAATATCAGTAAGAAATATAGTCATTTCCCCACTTTTTGATGTTTTGTCATTTCTTTCTATGGTATCAAGTCATGCACAAGAAAAATTTTGAATTACATTATAGTAACTGGTCTGATACAGTCTAACGGAGTAAAGATGCCTCACATTTGTTTTTATCTTAACTGATCTCTTTAGACTAAAGGAATATCATACCTGTATTTTTGAGATAATTCACTTTGAGACTTAGAGTAATTTTGAAAAGAATGTTAGAGTATATAGGTAGAAACTAACATTCCTACTAAGTTTTATTAAAAATCCGGTTCTTTTGTGGTTTTGTAAACTTTTGTATAAAATGCATTCTGATAAAATGTTTAAATAATGCTGTATTGAAGATCTTTTTTTTTGACCCAATTTACTAATATTTATTTTAGGGTGCAGATCATTGGGCTTACTGTACCTGTGGAGATGTCTTACATATTTACTAGCATTTAAAACAGTTTCATGAAAGCATAATTCTCTTTCATTCACATGTTGATAGTCATCAAGACTACAAAGTGAATTTGTATGGTAAAAGTCTTACTAGTTGAAATACCTATAACATGTTATATATAGATAGATAAAATAAATACATATTTTAACAAGACTTCATATCCTGGCCCTGGTGCTGCTGAGGCACACCACTCCAAGTTGAGGGAGGGAGTGCTGTCAAAGGACAGCCCTGCTGTGAAATTTAAGAATGTAGCTTGTCATGGGGTGCAGCTTCTGGCAAAGCCTAGAAATACCAGTTCTAGCCAATATTTCACATTGTCAAAGAATAATACATTTTTAAGAGATATTGCCCAGGCTGGCAAACGTAATGTGTAGTGCCAGAAAGGCCTAATTCCCATTAATTCTATTTTACACTAATGTGCTAGGCACTTCTTCATAGGCTAAAAGCTTCCTTAAACTTCATGGCTAGTGTAAACCTACTGTATTGCAAATTAAAAGGAGGGCACTGGTGTTTCTCTATGAGCAAAAAATGGAATTTTTTTTTCTTTCTTGTTTGGTTTTTTTTTTTTTTTTTAATACAGTACTGCCAGTACTGTATTTTTTTAAATACAGTACTGTTCTTCCTAACAGTAAATTTAGGAGACAGCTGAGCAAGCTTTGCAGTCACTGTCTGAAAAGGAGTGACAATATGGCCCTGAATCTGGGCATGCTGCTGTTTATGGAGAAAAAATGGAAAGAGGAAGAAGAAGAAAGGAAGGTGCAGATAACAAGCAGCATAATAAAAGCTGGCTGCATACCTTAGCAACTGGAGTGGCCCTAACAGGTGCTTTTTAGGATTAGAAGTATATGATTTGTCTATGCACTGATTCATGTATGAAAAGTTCTGGGTAAAAAGCTCATACATGATTTAAGAGTGTATATCTTTTATTCACAAATCACCCAAGTCAATGATCTAGAAAATAAAACCTCAGGATTTTTATTTATTTATTCATTTTTGCAAACTTACTGTTTTCAAACAGTAAGAGAACAGACCTGGTTTCTGTACTGGTTCTTCATGGTAACACTTCAATGAAGATATCAGGGGTGAAAAAAATCTGATTTTTGAGCTTAATAAAAAGATAGATTACTTGCTGAGTAGGGTTAAAATTGGCTTTGCCTTTGAAAATATTTTGACCAAGAAAATCTTTCCTCAGTTGGTTTTGAAAAGTGCATTTTGTTTCATTACAAATGTGAAAGGTGCAGAATGAAATGGGAAACTGCAATTCCAGAAAAAGAAATCAATTTTCATATGCAAATACAAACAATAAAAGATCACTTTTTGCTCCATTTTCTTGGATACTTATCACTGAAAGGTGTTTTTTTTTTAGTTTCGCCTGTTCAGTACAGCCTTCTGCATGCTTGAAAAGCAGAAAGTTTTATACTGGGACATTTGACAGATGTGAAGGATTTCTTGCTTCCTACACTGTTTATAAACAATATTGTATCAAAATTTGTTTTGCCAAGGGCAAACATTAGCTCTGGAAAGAATGCAGTTTTCATGAG
Organism: Burhinus bistriatus; assembly: GCA_013397275.1. NCBI lineage: Eukaryota > Metazoa > Chordata > Aves > Charadriiformes > Burhinidae > Burhinus > Burhinus bistriatus. The sequence goes on along the minus strand of VYXH01003980.1, from coordinate 53,706 downwards.
GAAGAAAGTAGTATTTCACCAACTATCTACAGAATTTCCATTATCCGAAGGGTACATTACGCAGATCTCCAAGGTTACATGCTCTCCAAGGCACATTACTGAATATGTGCAAGGTTTCCATTTTCCTGACAGGAACAATTACAAATGCCATGCAAGAATAATTTCATACAAAGGCATCAGAAATTCTCTTCGGTAGCAGTTACAAATGCTTATGCTAATGCTACAGTTGCGAAACAAAAATACTGACTAGTAAACAAATAGGTATTTATAGTTATCTTAAAACCTAATTATATGATTTCATAACAGGGCACTAAATAGGTATTATTTGACATGGTAATAGTTACTTTCAAGGTTTTAGCATACCTTTTAAACTAAACTGTTCATTTGGATACCAGAACTCTACAGCCTGTGTCTGCTCCAGTAACAGTAGCAACAACTGCCAAGTGTCTTGTTAAGACTGGCACACATCACACTAGGACTTCTCACTAAAAAACAAAAACATGTGGAAAAGAGAAGCTTGCTTTGATCCTCCAACAGCTGCAAAGCTGAAGAGTCAATGCAAGTTCACTATATAGGATTGGATTTGTGCTTTTTTTGCTGACACGGTATTTGTTTTGTAATTCTTAGTGAAGTGATAGTACATGCAGAATGCTCAAGTGCTGTGTTAGTCTTTTATAGGAATATTCAAAAAATATATTTTAAAATATACTTTGAAGTACAGCACTATGAATAAAACATGCTATTTTCAATGATCATTTTGTTCTGACCAAAGATACGCTAACATCGTAGATTCTTTTTTAATTTTGCTCTGGACAGCTCCAGGATATTTTGACACTTTTTTCACCTTTTTTTCCCCTCAATTTCTATGTCTGTGGAGTGAGGAATAACCAAGCAGAACACTTCTTTAATAAAGCACAGAAATAGAACAGGGAAGATATATAAGTAAGAGCTAACATAACTTATCTGAGCCAGCCTGGGTTTGCATTGGAGGTTACCGACATTTGAAAGTAGGTTGGAAAAAAGGTGCACTCAGAGTTGATAAAGGTCTTGCAGCATGTGATCTTAAGACAAAGTTAATGGAAGAGCCTGTCCCACCATCTCTGTTTCACTGGACTTAGTCTATTTTCTGTCATGTTCAGCTAGATTTTGTATTCTTTAAGGTTAACCTCTTGATATTACTCCCCCCCACCTCCCTGCAACTACTTGGTGCAACAAAATTTTCCCCTTGAAAATGCTATCTCATCAAAACAGTAATAGTTTTTGGAAGCAGCATGATATACCTGCAACAAAGTCAATAGGAAGTCTCCTTGGGTTCAGGAAGGAGTTTGTGATTCATACAGAGGAGAGAAACGTAACTCGATTATAGCTGGAAAGTGAGAGATCCCATTTCAGCTCTATCTTCTGCCTGATTCTGGAGTGGGCCTGAAGCTACACAGCCTACATGAGCTCCTTACCTAATGGCTACTTCGGGCTATGCTAGGGTATGCAGATTCTTTCCAAATGCAAAACAACACTGAGTTTTCAAAACAGAACTGTTCTTTTTTGTGCACTGTGCTGAGCAGATGCCTTCAACTTCATCAACTTAAAATTAGGCAGGTCTTTAACTACCTGAGAAGGTAACTGCATACTGCTTCCATGCTTCAAGCTTAGTTATGCTTAGGTGTTTTAGAACTATTGCAAATGCTGCTTTCTTGTAGTAAAAATATTTTATAATGCTGAAAATGGTCTCCCATCTAGCCACAGTAACAACAGTATCCCTTAGCCAAGTATTACTGAAGAGTGGTGATCAAAGCTACTATGACTTTTTGGGCAGACGTAGAAGTAAACCCTTTTGGATGTGGGTTGTTTTCCTTTTTTGTCATTACCTCTCTCTTCTCTAGCTACTCTTCTCCCTTATTCATCTTCAGGCAAGTGTATGGGATGTTTACATTTTCAAAGTGTTCTTCCATTTTGGGTTCTTTACTTTTTTGTGAAGAAGCTTATGTGTGAAGCCTCCCACACATTAGCTTACAAGCTTCTGAAATACAATGCAGTATTTCTCAAAGGTTGTATTAAAATCATAGCGCTATTCAGAAGTACATAATAGTAACACTGCTATCTCAGGATAATAAACCAGTGTCAACTATATTTTGTTAAGAAATCAACATTCTGTAATAAAGTGTTTAGTAGGGTAGATTGTGAGTCAGGTACTGTGAAGTTAAAGACAGCAGCTGTCTTGAGCTGCAGCATTTCTTAGCTACTTAAAGTGTCTCCTGGAGCCATTTTTAAACCTCAAAATATTTTCTTTTTTTGCCATTTTACACACCAATATGTATTAGTTTCCACATTTAAATATAACAACATAAACTTCATACACATTTAAATGTATAAAATATTGACAAACCCATTGCAAAAGGTAATGCACCCCAATTCTAACGTAAAGAGAACTTACGTAAATACAGAATCATGGAAACAGAATTATGGAGGTAGGAAGACATCTGTCAAGGGCTTCAGCCCAACCTCCTGCTGAAAGCAGGTCCATTTGCCACAGCCTGAGAAGGTTGTGCCAGTGTTTTAATGCCTCCTGGTAATTTTTTCCCCATCCTTGCATTACTGGAGTTTCTTGTGTTCTGACTTAGGTCCAGTGCCTTTCATCCTACTGCTGTGCACTTCTGAGAAGCGGCTGACTCTATGGTGTATCTTCCAATCAGACAATTGAAGACAGCAATAAAGTCTCCCATGAGCTTTCTCTTCTTCAGCCTGAACAGACCCAGCTGTCCCAGCATCTTCTTATACATCCTGTCCTTCAGCCTGCTGTATGCCTCTGCTAGATTCACTCCACTGTGTCTGTGTCCTCCTGCACTGAAAACCCAAACCTGGGCATAGTACTCCAGATGTGGTCTTCACAAGTTCAAAGTAGAGGGGAAGGATCATTTTCCTGGACCTTTTGGCTACACTCTCACCAGCACAGCCCACTATGCAGCTGACCACATTCTCTGCAAGGGCACGCTGCTGTCTCATGTTCAACTTGTCCACCATGACCCAAGTCATCTTCTGCAGTTGCTTCCCAGCCAGTCAGCACCCAGGCTGTACTGCTGCACAGCGTTATTCCATCTCAGGGGCAGGACTCCACATTTGGTTTCTTTGAACTTCATGAGTCTTCAACTGACAAATGTCATAGGCCTGCTGAAGTCCCTCTGAATAGCATCCCTGCTCATGGCATTTGTGCCACTTCTCCCAGCTTGCTACTACCCATGAACTTGCCCAGAGTACACTCTGTCCCATCATCCATGTCATTAATAGAGAAGTTAAACTGAATTGGCACCAATATCAATTCCCAGGGGACACCACTAGTATCAGGCTGCCAGCTGGGCTTTCTACTGCTGGCCATTACTCTTTGAGCCCAAACGCCAAGGCAATTTTAGCCTTCCCCTAACAATCTACTTACCAAGTCCATATCTCACAACTTTGGATGTGCAGTAGGACATCACACCAAAGGCTTTATTAAAACCAAGATAAACAACATCTTTTGTCCTCCACTTGGCCACAAAGACAGGCATCTCATAGACAGCAATCAGGTCAGCTGAGTATGATTTTCCCTTGGAAAATTCACACTGTTTGTTCCAAAACTTGAATTGTTTTTCATGTGCTTGAAAGTCTTTGAGGAGTATTTGTTCATTAACATTCCTATAAACTGAGGTAAAGTGACTGGCTTTTGTTTCCCCAGATTTTACTTCTTGCCCATCTTATGATTGCACAAAGGAAAGACCCCCAAAGTCACAGGTAAGTTAAAATTTACCGAGGAAAGAACAGTCAGGGACAGGAGTAGACAGTGAAACTTAAGATAGCCACACAGTATCTCTTTTTCCTCTATTTCACTGTCTAAATAAAGTGCTTTAATGAGCCTTCCTTCACTCTCCCTTCTCTCGCTCTTGCAGAACTGTAGCTACAAGATATTTACCAGTCTCACAGGAATGAATGCTCATTGCAAAAGCTTCTGCAGACAAAATAGTCTGTTTTCAGGAAGAATGCCACTCAGGTAGAAAGATCACCTAGCGTCTCTTCCTCAAACCATGTGTTTTTCCACAGGCAGAGACAGAGCAAGATTCATAGCCTTTTAAAATCTTTTTGGGTGTACCCCTTTGATAGGACTCCACCTCCACCCATCTGGACAGGATCATGCAACTTAATCATTTTGGAACTGTGTTTCTGGCCAATAGCCCCAATTATGTGTGTTCAGAAGAGGCCTAGTTTAATTTCACACCCATAAATCCATTCACTGCAGGGATCTTTGAAGGGCAAGCTAATTGAAATCATTCAGTCATCACCTTCAAAGCTTTATTCTTCCATCTACAGTTGCAAAGCACACAGAAAAAAGGGTAAAAAAAAAATTAATACAGATTAATAAATGTATTGTTGACCTAACCTTTAATCCCTCTTCACACAGCTGCCCAGTTAGCTGCCTATTTACACCGGAGGAAGCAGGCTGATCTGTTGCTATTTATGTGAGTCTTGAATTTCTGTCAATACCCAGTACCAATACATAGGCAGCCACTTCCCAATGAACTCTCTCTTGTTTCAAGTTTTTGAAACTAATAGTTTAACATCTTCCTTATTTTTCCCAAGAATAAGCTTGGTATGAATAAACCACTCTAGCCCAGACTGAACCAAATAGATAGCTCCATTTCAAATAGTAAGCCTTTTGAACCTTTTTTTCTCAGGAGCATTACCTATGCCGTTATTTAGGTTCTTCCTGCACTTTCTCTGATTTAATGCTATTCATTCAAGCAAGATACTATCACAGAGGGTTTGAACTGTACGTACAGGAACAAATACCACCTGCTCTCTCCACAAAAAAACAGCTGTGTTTCACAGTTTGCTTACAGAGCTTTGACATCTAAATGGAAATTTATTCCAACTACTTAATTTGTATAAAAAGTTACATTTCAGATAAAGGCTAGCCATTGTCATTACATGTAGCCAAAAGAAACATTACAGTGCTAGACAAAAGCTTCTAAAGCCTGTCTCACTTGTGAATTTGGGATTATTATATACTTCTAGTCCCTAAGTATAGCAAGTAATCTGCTGATGTTCATCAGATACTGATAGAGCATTGCTTTTGAACAGCTCACAAGTTGCAACAATCTGATCTGTGAATCATCCATGAAAGGAAGAAAAATGCTAGCAGCAAAAATCCATTTATTAAATGCCTTTAGGTGTTCCCATAGTGCTATACCTGAGATGGTGCTTCAAAAAATTCTGCTGTTTCCACTCATGCCCTGAAGGATTGTTTTGATGACCCTGTCAGGGATATTAATCATGTATGGTTGATACTGTACAGAGGAAGGACCTACCGTAGTTGCAGTAAATAATTCCTCTTCTTCCTTTATTTTGAGTGTTTTGTCAAAATGTACCACATCAGCTCATTGTTGAACACACAGCAAGCCTCAGTGGAGAAGTACTGTATTATTAAATGCAATATATTTCTTCCAAACCTGCAATTTATCATTGATAAATGAGTTATCCTGTGTGGTGGTGCAACCCCCCCTGCCACTCTCAGGCTTCTCAATACTGGGCGTGATTCCCTCCCCACCTGGGCCACATAATAATACCATGACCAGAACAATACATAATGATCTAACATTAAAGGAAGAAGGGGTGGAGAGCAATGGACTAGAACACTATGCCAACACCTTAGTGTACCTGGTTCTCATAGTTCCTACCGTTTGAAGATAATAACTATAGTCGACCACTCCTGACAACAATGGATCGTGGCCACAGAGACGGGGGAGGTACCAGAACAACAAGTCCTAATGAGTCCTGGGCTTGTGTAACCGATGGAAAGTACTAGACTATTCCATTGTCCAAGCTGGGCTGGAGTGGAAAAGTACCTGACGAAAGTCAATTATCTCGGATCCTATAAGCAGTGATTCTAGTGAAGACCCTTTGAGCTCTTCTGGATCACAGCGGGCTGTGGCCAGTACCTCCCCTGAGTCGGGACACTGTCTCAGTCAAACTTCGCAAAGACTAAGGACCAGGGCAAGACAATCCTTCTCGAGCCTCAATTACCACCCGTTGAGGAATGCCAATGCATTGTGAGTATTTACTCTAGCTCGGAAGGGAAATTTTAACTATAGGCTAGCCTCTCTTTCATCCACCTCTCCATTTATACATTTGTATGCATTAGCTTTATGGATGTGGATGTTCTTCCATTTTCCATGCATGTGTAGGAGTTAAAAGGGGTACCGGCCAACTCAATAAGTCATGCGATATTAAGAGATCTTCAATCTCAGCGGTTATAAACTGCGGTGTGTGCGCGCACTCGTATGCTTTGTTTATGTGTACATATATTAATCTGAAATCTGTGCTTTGCTCTCATATGTATACGTATTGTTTTGGGATACCTGATAGTAAGTTAGTGTGAATCTTGCCATCTTCGAATCTGTAATCAAGTCACTGTTCACCTATTTAGTTAAACCACTTTGCAAATCTTTAAATCAGTTAATGATTAAGCGCTGCTAAAACTCAATCTCTTGATCTGCCTCAAATCACAAATAAAACTGAACTGCTGCTAAATCATAACTGAGTCTGATACTTCCATCCCGCAACATCCTGTGCGTTCACTATCCACTCCTAGAACATTGATAAGTATTTTGAAGAGGACTCTCATAGGTATTTTAGGCACAAAATTTTTCCTCAGTGTGAACTGCGGCTTGAGGGTGCCTCAAGTTTGTTGCTGCCCTCAGCATTTAGAAATGCACTATACCTTCTCTGACTGGGAGATGATCTCATACGTTTATGGAACAGGATGGTCATTTATGTTTTGGTTATCTTGTATTAAATCACAGGTGTATGGAGATTTTCTTTGATAAAATAAACCCTCTCTGTTCCAGCAAGACAGAAAAACAATACATGAAATTTTGTTTAATGTTTCGTTTTTTAAAAGAAGAGCCTAAAGTTTGCTAAATCTCTCAGAGCCATCCCAGCTCACCATTTGTACTACTTTGGGACTTTCCTATATCCCCCCAAATTTGATATCTTTAACTTTGAGTTTTCCGAGTAGGGGATTACGAGTTACTTCTAATGAGAAGTCAGCTCCTGTTCAGATAACTACTAGCTCCTTATGTCTCCTTAAATGGGGAAAAGATTGCAGAAAATGCAAGATACTGGTTTTTAATCATGTTTTTCTACTTTAGTCATCTGCATGACTCTCACAATCCCATAAAACTAATAAAGTCTAAAATCACCAAAATGGTATGCTCCGATATCTGCTATTTAGAAAAGGTTAGAACTTGTCTCTTACAATGGGTTCAAGTAACATTTCAGCTCCAATATTACCTTTCTAGAAGTTATAAGAGCATTATTTTTTCACTAGTGTGAGCCAATGTTTGATGTTTGCCCTGCTTTCAGATATTAAAAATCATCTTGCTTAACGGTATCTTTCTTCCTATCTTAAATTACAGCTGCTCATTTCCTGAAGCTTGCTCCTTGGTCCTACAGGAGTGAGATGCTGCAATAACCAGGGTTTCTCTCTTCCTGGAAGGTTTGCCGGCCGTGGTAAGATACCAGCCAGATGAATCATCTATTTCTAGCTCTCTTTACAAGTCAAACTCAGCTCACAAGTGTACAAAAATTGTAGTCTCATCATACTGCAGTGATAGATCTTAACATTAGGAACAACTCTTTCTTGGATGTGCTAATCAATTGCAAGAGCATTCACCATTCACTTTAATATCATCCTTCTGAAAGGAACAGAAGTTTCAAGCAAAAACGAGTTACAGTTTGCACTGGAGTCACATTTTGAAAAAAGCAGTGATTTCATCTTTTTAGATAAAAGCTTTGACTTGAGAGTTCAAAGCTAGAAAACACTACAAAAGTACCAGTGAACAAGACAATACAAGCCAGACAAATCTGACTAAGATTTTACTTGCTCAGCATGTCCAAAGACATTATCTAGAAACGGGGTCTCCTGTAGGTATTTCATTTATGGACAGAGTTATGCTGACCCCCAACTGTAACATCCAAGCAGCAGCCAGACGTTTCACCTGCATCTTGCCTCAGGCCTAACAGCTGTCTTCATGCATATGTGGCTTGCAAAGCCAGCTAGCTCCTCTGACCCACATCAACCAAACATCAAAGCACATATCTCCTAGGATCACCAAGAAGCAGGAATTTACATTCTATACAGGTTTTAAAGTAGCGTTTAGAATCCCTTTTGACTTGGTGTTTCACAGTAAAAGAAATATCACACATTTTTAGGTGTCCTTGCTATGAAAGAAAGCAGCCCTGTTTTCCCTAAGCCCTTCAGACTCTGTTAGGAAGCATGTTTATTTAATATATAGTGAACCTTAACTGGTGTTCTGCATAGCCATGACGTACCATACTGCAATATTAGACAATTACACCATGAAGTACTTTTTAAATTAACAGTCTGTCTGTTGCAGATAAGCATGTACATAATCATGGTTAAAAAAGAAAAACAAAGAAACCACCAAACAAACAACTCGTCTGAAAGTCATAAAAAGAGGTGCACTTAAGAGCTACAATTAGGAGTTTAAATGTCTTTTTCAATGTTATAATTTGTTTATAGGACATTTTTGATCAGGATTAGGAGGCATAAGACATGCTTGTCAGTTTCCCTGCAAGAAATGACACAAAAGAGGGTAGGGAGTCATGAACAAACCCTAAATCACGTCACTTCATTGTATTTAGATTACTGTAGTTCTCACTCCACTAGGATGTCTGGCACGGTATGACATAAAAACCTCAATTCTACAAGGTGACTTCAGGGGTCACCATTCAGACTTTGGCACACGTAAACCCTTACAGTGTCAGGAAAAGAAGAACAGAAAACCTGTGAAAACCACTGGAAAAAAATGGAGCTTGAGACCTGTTATGGACTAGTTATGAAAGGGTTGTAAATGAGTCATGGCACAGTGACAAGAAGATTTAGGGAGATAAAGTGAACTTTTCCATATAGTGGACACGGCTATGCAGCCTTTTCAAAGTCTTTAACCCAGTATTAAAGTGGTTGTGCAGTTTTTGAACAGAACTTGTCACTGCTGCATGTCACATGCTTCCTGACCTGAAGATCTTTTCCGCAATGCATGAAATAATAAAAACATCTGGTACATGTCAACAACAGCTGCTGGCTTCATAGCACAAGCATTTGTAAGAAAGGTAGTCAGAGGCATCTGCTATGCCATGACGTCTGTTCAAATGATCTACCAGCCTCAGGTATTCTTTCCAGAGCTAGTGTTTTTTCCTCTTTAGAAGTACGTGGACCTGTGCTTCATGGCAAGTGTTGCACATCTGCTAGCAAACAAAAGAAGGGTTATGTAGAAGCAGTGATTTAAATACTTGTACTTTGGAAAAATAGGACAAAAGAGCACAATCAGGTTTCCAAAGCAAAGTCCTCACAGGCCTCTTAAGGAGGCTAAAGTGGCAGAGGGAGGGGATTTTATACTATTTGGCATCGATTAACCCATACAAATACATTTTTTTGCTACAATCTCACAATTCATTCTTAAAGACCTCAGAGGACATTTTTCTAACAGTGCGATTTCCCACTTGCCAATGTTTCTTCTTTAGAAGAGAAACTATAATGTTCCTTTTGTCTTCCACCTCCATCTCCACTTATAAGATAAGCATCTTCTGTAACAGGAGTGGCATCACTTCAGTGGGGGGAAACTGGTGTCAGCAAGAAGAGAATCAGATCCTTAACCATTGAAGAGTGCAGATGTGATAAACTTCTAGGCATGTGAACTATTCTGAAACTGTTCCTCTAAATTCTATCATTTCCGTATAGCGGTGTTGAGACTAATGACTCAAATATGTAAAACTAATTTCGCTTCAGGAAAACCCTTTTTAAAAAAACAAACAGAAAAAAAATAAATTAAAAAAAATCACTACATAGATTTCCAGGTACAAACCATGTTAAGAGAAGTCTTAATTGAACCAACAATACAATTACACCTTAAAAATATGTGGTGGGTTGATCTTGGTCAGTGCTGGACTCTCACCCAGCCACTGTCTCATTCCCCATTCTCAACGGGATCAGGCTGGGGGGAGATAAGGCTGGAGCTGAGAGTTGAGATAAAGACAGGGAGATTGCTTACCAATTACCTTCATGGGCAAAACAGACTCGACTTGGGGACAATGAGTTGAATTAATTGCCAAATAAACTACATTTGGGTAGGGAGAAACAAAGACAAACTAACACACCTTTCTCCTAACACTCTTCATCCTAGGCTCAACTTCATTCCCAACTCCTCTTTCTTCTCCCCGACCCCAAGCAGGGCAAGGGAATGAGGAATGGAGGTTGTGGTCAGTCCATAACAGCCCCTCTCTGCTGTTCCGTCCTCCTCACACTTTCCCCTGCTCCAGCATGGGTCCTTCCCATGGGCTGCAGCTTACTTCAGGATAAACACGTACCAGCATGGGTCCTCTGTGCGCTGCAGTGAGGGCACCTGCTCCACTATGGTCTCTTCATGGGCTGCAGTACAATTCCTGCTCCTGCAGCACCTCCAGCCCTCCTCCCCTCACCTGAGTACTGCAAGGCAGTTTCTCACAAATTTTTTCCCCTCGTCTCTCACTGCCTAGGCACATTTCACCCTTTCTTAAATATGTTTGCAAGGTGGTGCTACCAGCATTACAGAGGGGCTCACCTGTGGCTTTTGCCTGGGACTGGCACGGGTCTGCCTCTGAGAAGCCTCTGCAGCACCGCCAGTGCCAACACCTCACCAAATACACCCAATGCAAAATATTTAATTTCAGGTTTGGGTTACTGGACTTAAGAAAGCAAAACCATTTTAAGTTGTGGAAGTCACACTGAAGGAATTTGTTTCCCACCTTAGATGGGCTATATGAATCACCCATGGAATTACCACTGTTCAAATTGTTTTGTAGGTTTACACTAAATGGATTTTCAAGTCTGTTTTCCCTGATCCCTTCCCTCCCACATCTGTAATAATCACTGTAAGATTTCAAAATAATCATACCATTCTCACCTCTCTCAAATATGAAATATTGCCAGTAAGTGGTCTTCAGTTAAACTTCATGTTTTTCTGAGAACGTGCTTGGTCCCTTGCATGGAGGCATTCAGACACAAGCAGAAAAAGAAACACAGAGAGAGTACTACTGCAAGGCTTTCTCAAGCTGTTAGGAATAAGCTAACACTAGCTAATTTTAGCTTTTAGGGTCAGATTCATTTGTGCTGTCTGGTTTCTTTCTTTCTTTGTTTTGTTGTGTTGTGCCAGATGGGCAGGGAGCAGACCGAACATACTGGATTTACAACTGCTGTGCATCATCAGAGTAGCTCCAAGCAGTGTGAGCGTGTGATTCACTGCTGCGTGAGACAATCCCTGGCTCACATTTTCCCCTCCTTCATGCTGTTGCCCAGTATGAGTTAACACACATCCCCAGCTCTCCCCTTCAGTTAACAAACTCAGCTGAAGAGTATTCAACTGCATCCAGGACATAATAATAAGAAAAAACAGGAGGCACTTGAAGATAGGATGGGAAAATGCCCAAAGAGAAAATAACTTATATTTCCACTCCAATTTGTCAGTATTTCCCATGTGGAGAAATATACATACTGCCACATCTGTTCCATTGTCATGGAAAGACCAAAGAACTTTGAATGCTTTGCTTGCCACTAAAGTCATCAGGATAAATCTTGATGTGTTGGATGTAATGGCAAACATCCTCTCCAGCCCACTGTTAAGGTCAGGCACTTGTCCTCGGTCTTACCTTAGCCCCATTCATAGAATCACAGAATCATAGAAACAGAATGGTTTAGATCAGAAGCGACCTTAAAGATCACCTAGTTCCGACTCTCCTGCCATGGGCAAGNCCAACACCCCCAAGTCCCTCTCCTCAGGGCTGCTCTCGATCCATTCTCTGCCCAGCCTCTATATGTGCATGGGACCCACATGTAGGACCTTGCACTTGGCCTTGTTGAACTTCATGAAGTTTGCATGGGCCCACCTCTCACGGCTGTCCAGGTCCCTCTGGATGGCATCCTTTCCCTCCAGCATGTTGACTGCACCACACAGCTTGGTGTTGTCAGCAAACTTGCTGAGGGTGCATTCAATCCCACTGCCTATGTCACCAACAAAGATGTTAAATAGTACCGGTCCTAGTACCGACCCCTGAGGAACACCACTCATCACTGGTCTCCAGTTGGACATTGAGCCATCGACCGCAACTCTTTGCATGCGACCATCCAGCCCATTCCTTATCCATCCATCCATCCATCCAATCTATGTCTCTCCAATTTAGAGACAAGGATGTCATGTGAGACAGTGTCAACTGCCTTGCACAAGTCCAGGTAGATGATTTCAGTTGCTCTTCCCTTATCCACCAACACTATAATGCTGTCGTACAAGGCCACCAATTTGTCAGGCACAATTTACCCTTAGTGAAGGCATGTTGGCTGTCACCGATCACTGTATTTTCCATGTGCCTTAGCACAGTTCCCTGGAGGAACGGCTCCATGATCTTGCAGGGCACAGAGGTGAGACTGACCAGCCTGTAGTTCCCCAGGTCTTCTTTTTTTTCCCTTTTTAAAAATGGGGGTTATGTTTCCCCTTTTCCAGTCAGAGGGAACTTCACCAGACTGACACGACTTCTCAAATATGATGGACAGTGGCTTGGCAACTTCATCCGCCAGTGCCCTTAGGCAGGAATTGCAGGTATTTTTGTTTCCAGCCATCTGTTTTGGTGATCCTGACCCACAGATTTGTCTTCCCCACTCTACTTCTGTCCTACCCTATCACTGTGGACTTCCTTAATGAGCAATAGGTAGTGACTGGCCCTGGTCACTGCCAGAAGACCTGCTCACTTCCTCACTCAGGTGCTGCAGGACTGCATCCCTCATGGACAAGAGCATGGCCAGCCTGCCTGGCATCCTTGGCTCCTTTTGCCTCACATAGCCACCAGCTCTTGCTGCTCCCTGGCACTGCATTTCTCAAAATCAAGTTGCTGCATCCTTACATTATGGGTGTCAATGTCTTATCTTTAAAAGTGGGGAACAGGTACTGAGACACAAAGAGCTTATTCCCTTTGAAGCCCCCAATAGTAGCTATGCTGGTAAAGTTTCCCATCAGAAGCATCTCTAAAATTTATTTTCTGATTCTACTTAAGCCATTGCTCTGCAAACTGGCCTAGAAAAAGAAAGCTCTGATTCTGGAAACATAGTGCCTATGTGGGAACATCTATTGACATGATAACATCACTGTAACAGTATAGCCCCATTAAAGTAATTTTCTCCATGTAAATAAACCCTATTGTAACATCATGACATCTGTGACAGTGTTGTGCATGTGACAGGCTGATGCGGATTTTGCAGACAGTATTACCAAAAAAAAGAAAAAAGAGAATCTTTGCAGCAAATATACTCATTGGAAGCAATTGATAAAGGCATGGAAATAAAAGCAAAACCAGAAAATTCCCCAAGGAGACACTTGACAAGAATCCTGCTACTGCTAAAAGGAAGAATGGGGGATTAGAGAGGAAAGTGCTTTTATGTGAGTTGAGCAAACATGGATGTAATACACATAGTAAGGACTAGAAAAGGACGCTTATAAGCTTAGAGAGTTTACAGATTTATTTATTTTACATTTACTGTCTTTATCATATCTTCTGGTGTTAGGGTCACAAACAATTTTTAAAAAAGCAGGTAAGATAGTAAGGAAAAAGACACCTAAGGAATACAGCTTTCTCTTCTCTGTACTCAAAAATGTGATTGCAAGCTCCCTCCAACTGCAAGCATCCCTCATAGCCCCAGACAAGCAAACAGTCTCCCACCTCCTATGCATCCTGACTGTGCACTTCCCAACTACATTCTTGTCTCCTTTATTTTTATTCTGTCACATGTTCTCAAAGCTTGGCAAGTATGTACCACTCTGGATACAGCACAAAAATTGTTAGGGATACATATTGTCTGCATGATTTCAGCACTTAAAAGTCTGCTTGCTGGCGTGTTCAATACCACATGCCTATGAACAAGTGCCAAGCCAGGCTTTGTTTTTAGCTTAGGCTAGTGCTGCAATAAATGTCCCTCAGCAAGTCAGTGTGGCAGCCACAAGCACTTACAGGTGAAGATAAATTATCACTGAAAGCATTTAAAAACAAACAAAAAATATTCTGGCATTGTATCCAATTTTTGTTCTTTTCCCATAAGGGCTGTTTGCCAACTCAGCATATTCCAGAAACAATTTTGCATTGTTTGCTGTACTGTCAGGGTAGCTGCTGTAGCACACACACAGACGTGTTCCAACTTGCTTCCAACTACATAAGGCGGTAACAGAGAGCGGTGCCACCACAGCTGCCAGCAGCTCAATGCAATCTAGTGGCTTTTTCATTTATTCAGCTCCTTTAATATGCTTTGTGTGTGTGCGTGGAACAGCACAGCTGCAGACCAAGCTCTAGCTCAGGCAGGGGTACACGAGCTTCTGTCAGCAAGCTAAGCTTGAAGAAGAAAGATGAACAATTTTCCCCCGCCACAGGAAAAAAATTATTAAATACTTTGCCAGTCTTCCTTTCACATAGGCCTTATTCTAAAGTGACTTGGAGACCACAGTGTTTTGCTACAGGTAATATCAACTTGTTGGCCACACAACAACAAGTAACAGACTGTATCTGCTTACTTTTGTTGCCATTTTTTCTATGTATTTAGAAACATATAAATCTGTACATAAGCCTCAAATCCACTAGTAAAGAGCAAAGCTCTTCATCCCAATCTAAACATTGTTATTAGATATACTTTGCTGAACAGCTGCCAGGTGCTCAATTAATATAAATTGTCTCAGCAACACTAAAGCCATACACTGAAGCATTGACTTCTGGTATATAAAGGTGAGTACAAAGATGTATCTACAGGTAAGAAGGTTGGCTTAATAGAGCCCAGGCTGTATATAAGAGTTTCACAAACTGCAAACACTTCACTAAAATACAAAGCCAATACTCACTGCTTTTCAAGGGCAGGTGCTTAAATGAAGAAGCTCTACCCCATTCCTCAAAGTCAGTGGTCCATCTTGCTTACAGTTTAACTTGCTAGGAAGCAGATGGCAAACACACACAAACAGATTGCAGAAAAACTCAGGAAGTTTGTAACCTGCTTCACTTGAGGATACTAACACACGAGACTTCACAACCCTTTAGAAAAAAAAAAAAAATCCACAAGACTGTGTTTCTTCGCCTCTTGGAAGTTTCATATGAGTTCATCTGTACTGATAGATAATATTGCCTTTCCTTCAGCAGACCTGTGGTGTCAGCAGATGAACCTCAGTTGGGGAAGATAGCTAACCTGGAGCTCTTCTCTTCATAGCCTGCCAGTGTCTGCCAGGTGGTTGATCAGGCATTTGCAGGCAGCTGGGACTTAGGAACTGTCTAAGCTCTATTGTGAAGTGTTACCTGAACTCTTGTGCTGCGGCTCTTCCATAGTATCACTGGAAGAACTTGCATCTGGGGCTGGATTAAGACTGGATTAACAGTTGTTAAAGGGACGTATTTTGCTGTGAAAGGGATTAAGTCAATTATGTTAATTGCCAGCTGTTGCAAGTAGAAGGCTTCAGAAGCTAGTGATAGTCCAAAATATAGGTGTGAATTATGTCCTTTTCCTTGACACACTAAGGATGCCAGCCCCTTCCCAGGGCTGTGTATTAGATATCATGAATTAATTGCTGCACAAAAATGACAGCAGGACAAGACCCATAAACTTCAGTACATACCACAAAACAAACTTAAGAGAATGAATAAAAACCTGGAACAACTAATTATTCCTCCACTCACAAACAAAAAAGAACAAAATAAACAGGAGGATATGAAGGACATATTTCATCCATCAAGATGAAATGCTTTAACTGCACCATTACTTTGGCCCTTTATGGGCCAAGATAATAATCTGTTTAGGTGCTCATGTCAGGCAGAATCAATCATTAATTTATAATATGTGCTTTGTAACCTGGTACTCTTTTCCTAACTATCAGTTACCTAAATTACTTCACAATGTTAAATCCATAAATATTATATGCCATCTCTTCAGGATTCCAGTGATGTTTTTAGCTATTAATCAGGCTGCCTCATTTCTCGATTTTTGTTGTCTGGCTCCAGTCTGACTGTTTGTTTGTTTGGCATTAGAATGTAGGTATTAGAAAACAGCAAGTGTCACTGATGCCAGCAGTAATGCCTAGCTAATACTAAACATGCATATCAAAACACAATAGCCTTTTATTTTTGACATGAGAGAAAGCACCTACTGATAAAATTTTGAAAACTACGTAAATATAATTAACTATGGAGATGGCAATTACAAAGAAAAAGTAAAAGGATCACAGCTCAGTAATATGTCAGCAATCTGCAGGAATATCTACTCCCCACAAACTGGGAAAGGACCTTCCTTCAGGGCTTTAAACAACAGAGGTAGCAAAATATCTGCAATTATTGCATGTACAAAATGTGAGTTCTCATACTTCAGGTGGAAACCCATGAGATCTCAAGTAGCTCCTGGGTTTTTGCTGTGTACAGCACATCTTGACTGCTCAGCACTGACAAGTCCACCCAGGAGAAGGTTGCAATGACAGTTCTAGGAAGATGCATGTGACCTTATCAGGCAAGAATTTGGCTGCTGTTGTATCAAGCAACCTGCAAGGGTCTGCTTTTCCAGTCTTCTCACAGCAGCGTCCCAAATCTGTAGGAGCCAGGGGCACTCTTCTGTTACTATTTATTACATCTTGAGTCATAAGAATGACTGTACTAGGAATACCCAAAATTCATTTCATATCTCTATGCTGTTTCTGATGGTAAATGTTTAGGTTTAGCAGGCATCCTTTCGCAACCTCCAGCAATTTATGTCTCAAGAGCTTCCTGAGCAAGGCTACGGTCTCATGTATTCAGCTGCCCTTGCTGCTTTTTCCTTCAGTTATTTTGCCCAATTACGTTTTTAACCCACTCAAATTTTTGGCCACCCTAAACACCTTGTTTCAAGAATTTATACCGTTTAAACATGTTTTATGGAAAAATACAGAGTTTTTGGGGGATGGCATGTTTGTTTCTTTCCATTGGGTCTGAGACATTTCCATTAATACTTACAGTTCTTGTATCAGGGAAGCCAGACAATGAAAAATAGCCCCATATTAATTTTCTCTATTCCACTGATGATTTATAAATCTCAATCTCATCCCCTTTCCCAAGCCTGAAATGCCATTCCTTGCCTTTGATGATCCTTCCTGCCCTCTATGTTCCTTTCCTAGGTCTCTTACATCTTCTCTGAGGCAAGGGATCAGAATACCAAATAATAATCAAGATGCGGGGACATTATAGTTATATACAGTGCTGTAATTACATATTTTGGGATTTTGTTCCCCTCTGTTCCTTTCCTAAAAATTCCTAATGTGATTTGATTTTCAAAGATGTGAAGATTTCTTAAACATATATATTATAACTTCTCAAGTAGTAATATTTTGGAGTTCAGTATTGAAGCCTGGACTGTTTTTCCTGTATACCCCAGGAAATATTCATCATTGTTGAATTTCATCTACTATTTTATTATCTGTTAAGTTACTGTTCCAAGATCCTTCTGCCACTCTTCTTAACTCAGCTTTCCCCTTTTTTGTCTGAATAATTGAATATTACGAGCAAACCCTACCACCTCACTGGTCAGTCTCCTAGTGAGCATCTAAATAACACCCAGCATAGATGCCTGAGGGAGGCTATTGATGATCTTCCTCCGCTTAGAAAGCTGGCCATACAAATCAATTCTTTGTTGCCTACTTTTTTAACCAACTGATAATAACCCATATCAGGGCTTTTGGCTCTTACCACCAGCAGCTTTGTTTCTTTCAGAAATTTTGAGGAGGTACCTGGATAGATGAAAAGATCGGACACCAGTACTGGATTAGATCAATCAATAATCCATCTGGTAAGGTGGCCTGTCTTCAGCAATGACCAACAACAGATGCCAAGGGAAGCACGCACACAAGGCAGTGATGCTTTCCCAGAATATTTACCTCCAGTCTCCAGCAGTAACTTCTTTAGTTAATGAAACTGATCAGGTCACCTTGTCTATGCATTCAGTGACTCCTTCACAGAAGTGCAGCATGTTTCTCAAGTACAACATAGCTCTATAAAAGCCATTTGGACTATATTTTAATATTTTAGATTTACCCATGAAGTCAGAAATTCTTTTCTTTATTACAGAGAGACAGAAACTTGAATTCCAGGAGGCTGTCATGGGCTTCCAGAGTTAACAATTAATTGTCATCCTCACTGGAGCTTCCACTTTTATTTCAGAATAACTAAAAATACAGAAAAAAAGTCTCTACAGTCAAATTGAAAAACTTTTTTTTTTTTTTCCCAAAAAGGAACTCTTAGCATTAATATGATATCTTTTAACCTATCTCCGACAAGGAGTATTCACAGTTTGCTGTCACTGTTCAGAAATCACTATTTAAAGACCTTTAAAAACATTATAGTAAATAACACAAAACAATTTCTCCCCAAACACCTGATTTTCTCTACTGTATAACATCTCTATATTTCCCCAGATACTTCTCTTTCTATTAAGACATTAAAAATACCTGTTAAACGGGCATGAAATGTGAATTGCTGAATTTTCATTTTACTTAATTTCAGTAGAGCTTTGATAGTAATGTATGGATCACGTTTGCATGAACAACTGAAAGGCTATGGAAATAACAAAGGTATCTAGAGAACCAATTAAACCTTCCATAAGGTTATTATGCTGAAAGGAAGCATTGTTATGCACATTTTTTGCAAATTTACAAAATCTAAGGAATGATATTGAAATGGCTCAATACCACCTGCTGAGTAACATCAATTGCAAAGCAGAATGTTGAAATGAGTGTTCTAGCCATTTTCAGAAACTTTGATATTTTTTAAAGGGATGTATTTACTTTTTTCTAACAGGATAAATGTAACGAAGTTGATCACTTCAAACTAGAACTGAGTTGGTATTTTTACATGACCAAAAAAGCTACAAGCAAAAAACTTTACGAGGCAGACACAAGTCTGGTATCTGAAACTTTCCACCTTCTATTCTCTTCTCTCTTTGCTTTTTAGTGCCTCAGAAGGCACCTTGCCATTGGTCAGTAGCTTATACCCTTGTCTTCGGGAGTGAGAAGAGATTCTTATGGGTAGCCCACAGAGCGCATCACTTCATCTCGAAGGGCCTGAATCTGGGGTACCCATTGGGGTTTTTGCACTGAGGATGCTCTACCCCTACCACTTCATCCCTGGCAGGGGTAAGAGAAGGCAGGATCTCATAAAACAAAAGATCCTTCAGAAAACATGCCATGTTTCCAATTACTAATAACTATTATTAATCTACTATTAATATCCCTGTTATTGGTGGTGTTTCACCTCCTGCCACAGACACATATGTAAAAGAAGCATGGGAAATGGGAAAATGTTTTTCTGAAGATTTCTCGCATCATCTAAATGATGGGCCCAGGCTCTTGGTGGTTGTTCAGAGGTATGTGTTAAACAGGGTGAACAAAGACAGATGATCAAAGGTGCTAATATGATACATCAGCTTCTAGATACTTTTGTTCTTGGCCAGCCTCAGGGACCAGAATGGCTCCTACAGATTGCAGCGAATGAACAAGCCTCAGCAATACCCTTTTTTCTTCTTTCACCCTGAATATAATTTCAGCATCAGGTGCTGAAGAAAGTACTGCAGTACCTCACCAGCTCTGTCCTCTCAGCTGCTCCCTTTGCACTGGGAGCATCTTATTAGTGCATGTCCATACCAGCTTCACAGTATCTATCAGTGGTATCACAAAAAAAGATCATAAAATCTGATTCATGTATCTTAAGGGCTGGCCTGGGGAAACATTTTTGTTTCATTTATCACAGTAGCTAAGTGAAGAACACGAATCTCAGGGAACTGCAACAGAAAGAAAATAAGCATAACACATTCTCATAGGCTTTAATGGGAGTATTCCTTTCTTTACGGCAGGGACAAGTCTTAATGCCAAAAGGGGAAAGCCTGTGACTTTTCATTCTTAAGATCCAGCTGGCATCAAGAGATATAAGGTGAGTTACAACAAAGCACTAAAGCTCTAAAGGAAACTTTCACACTTTACAGATCCAATTAAAAATTTTAAAAATAGATACATGCTGACTTGCTTACTATATGATAATAACCTCCAAGGCAGACCTCTGCCACCTTGCTCCCTGGCAGGATAAATCAGGTCATACTAGATTCTAGGCTACAGCATTGAGACTAATATCAGGATGTGCCAAGTTGCTAATGAAAAGCTACCTCAGGTACCTGTATGTAACAGTTCAGTAATACTGGCTAATCTTTCATAGCAACTGGTGTTACAAGCACTCTGAAGCTTGATGCTCTAAGACATTACTGGTTCTTACTAAATATCACTTTCTTAAATATATGGTCTCAAGTGTAAAAATATTCATAATATAAACCAGAAAAGTACCTTTGTTTTCTCGTAAGTTCCTTGAAGGGGAAGGAAAAAGCCACAAACCCAAACAAAATGCAACAAACACCCCACCAAATACTCCCAAATTATTGCTGCTTCCCATTTTGATGGGAAAGCTCATCATCCCTATAGAACTCAAGATGTTGTTAAGAGCAACAGCCAGATCACAGAGTCTCCTTTGACCTGAAAAGGCAACTAATGGTCTCATGCTAAGCATCAGAGAAAATGAACAATCTGATCACAACATAACAGAATAAGTAATACCCAGACAACAACATTTTAAATCTCTTTTCCACAAGCTAGTCAGATATATTCCACACACTAAAGTAACCATAGCAGAGGCACAGTATGCCTCACATAAAATACATGTCGCAAATGTTGTAGATAAAGGTTTGTCAGCTTGCAAAATTCTATACAATTATCTAAGTTAAAATTTTAAGACAATGTAAATTGCTGCATTAGCCTTTCAGAAGTGCAATTTAATTATTCTCTACATGGTTTGCGTTATTGCAAGCTTTTGGTCAGAAATAATATGTCACTCCTCTTCATTGCTTTAAATGACACTAGGAGATCTGATTTATACATGCTCATCAACACATCAGTTTATTTTTTAAAATACGTTAGCTTTTAAAAGGCTTTTCCATCACTATAGTCACTGTCGATACTGTAAACAATGTGTAGCTGGAGCTGGGAGAGCATCACCCCTATTGGGCACCGAATGCTTGCCAGAGCTGTGTTTCTACTTTTCTTTGTGTTTTTTTCATTTGTCAATTCAGTGGCTCTAATGTTGCTCCCATTTCAGTAAACAGTGACTTGCATGCCAGAGAGGAGCACACCTGCTCTTTGATAGGTATGACAGCAGATACCTGACATGAGGCAATCTCTCAATTACTTGTAAAATGCCTCCAGTTCTGTCTGCTACCAGTATACAGACTATGTTTTCCTCTAAATCACATCCTTTCTGATGTCTGCTCATGTTTTTTTTTTTTTCTTTTTTTGGCAACATATATTTTTTTATGGTTATATTGACAGCTTCTAGAGAATACACAAAAATACATCAAATAACATGTATGCACAGTTAGTGAATAGAGTAACTACAGGACTCAGGGGAGGTATTCTCTTTTGTTGTTATCATTTTTAGATAAGACTGTTTTCTATACTGGAGCTACAGCTACAAAAATATAATGACCATAAAGACACAGAGAGGATAGGTCAAAAACACATTGCCTCATTTTCAACACCCATCTATAAACAGTGCAACACTTTTCCTCTCTGTTCCCCATCCTCAGGAATTTTAATATTACTCAGTGAAGAATCCCCAAAGACCACCTAAAATATCTATCTTACAGTTAGGTCAGTTCTACCAATATGTTACGACTTACTGTAAATGAGAAAGGTATCCCTTTGAGGATCTGATATATTGAAGTGTTACTGTTCAGGCTTATTGTAGCCAAACACAATTCAATAGTTTTCTCTGACTGGCTGGTCTTAATCTGGCAGAATGAAAAAGCATCTTCTTATAAAGATATTAGCCCTCTATTGAGCACATGATGCACTGTTTGGGGGATTTTGTCTGGGTAAAAACCACTGAGCAAATTTAGTTCTTACTTCTCACAGTAACTCTGTAATGTTGAAACTAATAGTCAAGGTACGAGAAAGAGCAGTTCAAGCTGTTTGCGTGCAGTGGGAGGCAGGTTTAGGATGATGAGGCATTGAGATGAAGAGTTATTCTTGTTATTGGCTGATTTATGTCCCTCTATTTTAGTGAGTAAATCTAGGGACAGGTATATTTAGCAAGACCTCCAACTGGTCCATCATACAGCAGAAAGATGAAGGCCCTATATGCATAACTGTTTCTTCTGGCATGCAGCTGAAGGCATCAGCAGAGCAGGTTGAGCCTCAGTGTGCAGCTGACAGGGAGGACAGGGGTATCTGGGTGATAAGGATTAGATGGGGGTCACCCCGACCAGCCTGCTGTGTTTTGCAAGCTGCTCGTTCTCACAGGACATTCCTACTTTAGAGGAGCAGCAGAGACATTGCAACCTCCGTTCTCCCCACTGGAAACAACTAAAGCAGAAAGGTAGCTCTAACCATCTGCTCCCATGAGCTGGAACTGCCCTTTCCCTTGCCTCCTTCACTGTCCAAAGAGGGCAAAAAGGTAAGGCGGGGCTGTTGGGCAGGATCCTGCAGTGGTAAGCCCAAGAGCTGAATAAGGGATAGTTAGACCCAGGACGGGAAACAGGTCATATCCTCTTCCTTCAGCAAATCACGTTGTCCTCTCCCTAAACTCTTCTGTCCGTTCGGGTGGAAGCTGCATAGTCCTCTCTCCTGCCACCAGCCCATTCTGCCACTTCCCCTGCATTGTCTTTTGTCTACTCAGATTGCACTATGGCAAGAGATAGCTAAAGTTATTGTCTTCAAAGTACATGATAAATTATTTAATCCTGAAATCCCCACCAAGTCATCTTCTTGTTTAAGACCTGACATGGCTCATCTTGAAAAGTGTTGTTTCCACAATATATGGATGGACACAAAGACTTTTACTATTTTCTGTTTCTTATCTTGCCTGTTTCTGGTGGTGGCAGTGGTTTCTCATTTTCAGGGATCTGTATCAAAAGCATCCTCCACTGATACTGGGGATTTTCACTCTGTGATGAATTTTAGAGGCCCATCTGTATTTATATTGGACATCCCCTTTCCCTAGTAATGTTATATATTCATCTTGTACAAGTGCTCTCCTGGGATCCAATAATATCTGGTTATTAAACAAACTCACATTAGAGCTTTGTGGTGTGCTCCAGGAACGTTTAGTCTGACTCCAGCCCCAGAAATGTCTGCAGATTAAGGTCCAGAAGAGGCGTACAATTATTTCATGGCTGACAATGACAATTCTTTTTTCAGGCTTCCCAGTTTGTAAGTTTTCCTCTGTTCAGCATGCCAGGCTACCTGCTGGGGAGGTGGCATGTCTCCGAGATGCTCACTGGAGAGCCAAACAGTGACGTTGAATCATGGCAGCATTTAAAGATGAAAGAAAGCCTTGGGTTGATGTGGGTCTAGCAAAACCTCATAGGGTACACTGCAAAAGTATAAAACCAGTAAGGTAGGAAGTGATTGCCCCAGCATGGAGAGCAGTGTTTTCAGGCTGGATTGCTGCAACTATTTCAGATACCAGGTATCTAAATCTGCTGTGACAAACAGCCTTGACCTTCTAACCACGCTTAAAAGGGGCAGCCAAAACATGCAATAACCAGAGACAGCTGACTATAACAATTATTTCTGAACTGCTGGGCATATATGTATTGCAATACAACTTTCAAATCTTCACACAGAAATAATACATCAGGTTAAAATTAAAAATGTTTTGCATGTGTTGCACATTGTTGCCCCACAGTTTCAGACAGATACACAAGTAAAATGAAGCCAGGGTCTTTTATGTATTTTATCTATTCCTGAAGCAGGAAAGACTTGTCATAGCAATCTCTCATAGTCTGACTTATCTTACCTAATAATTAGGTAGATTTGGGTAGCCTCATGGCTAGGCTCTATACAGCCACAGCTGAGAGAGCTCTTCATTTGTATTTGGACTATTCTGCAGACAAAGAGTTGCTGATATATGTTAAATCCCTGAATTTATTAAAAGACCAGACAATTTAATACTAATGAAAATTTGAAGGATTTATAAGCTGATGGTTGATACCAAACATCCAAGATGCCAAAGTTTCAGAGTAAAAGAATATAAAAAAAAAAAATCCCAGACCAATGCTAAGGTGAAGACTATTGATCTTGGATCACATCTCAAAAACTAAAAAACTATTAATGTAATTATTAACAAATTATTAACATAAAAAGTAATCTGTGTCAACAAAAAAAAAAAGGCAAATAAAAAGAAAAGAGCCCTTGGAATTCTAATACTTATTGAAAAAGAGAGAATGAAAACCAATAGTGTATGACAAAATGGACAGTCACCATTCTGCCATTTGGGGGAAAAGTCCTCCTATATCCTGAATCCAGATATGTCAGGTCATCAAATATCCTGCTGCTGCCATTAATTAGCTCTCCTCTCTAGAAAGCACCGAAGTTGCACTTACTTACTTTTCTCAGAATTCCTTCTAGACAACTATAGGAAAAGCGTAACACACTTTCAAACTCCTTACTTGACACTTTTTAAAGTACTGTCAGAAAGGAACACTTTTTCATTTCTAACGTGATTTAAAATGGGTGACCAGTAATGAAAGAACACACACACGCACATATGCACATCTTTCAAATTGACAAATCTGTGTTAAAACCACTGCTATTAGCAACCATTGATGAACAGAGTATTTCTTCCGTGGAAGGGCACAGTAGGCTTGACAAAGTGTCCTTAAGCTGGCACATTTTGTCATGCTTCATATTAAACTGCAGCGAGACATAATGATACCTTACGTGTAAAGTAATGTTTGTATGGTACCTTCCTTAGCTCAAGGGATGTCCTTGAAAAATTGATTTATCTATTTAAAGAAATCTCAGTAGCTCACAAGTCTGTCCTGTTGAGATAAGACATCGTCGCTGAATGGAGTCTAACCTATACATTATATAGTGCTATGACACATGCATTGAACACAAATACAGACCTAATTCTGCCCTTCTGTGCAATTCCCAGGCTAAATGCAGTTTAACTCTCCAGCTTGTAAAGTACAGTAATAACTTTAATATATCAGCATATTACTCAGAGGACTGAATAGACAGACATTCCTGGACTTTATAAATATTGCAGGTTTTGAGAGGCACATCAGTTTATGGTAAAAAGCTACAAAGATTTGCATTTGACTTATTAGTTGTGTGTGCACCAGAATTTTAAGATTGCTGAAAGCAATATTTTCAAGAACTCAGCAGCTTCCCTGCGCAGTGCAACACTCCTATAAGAATTTCCCAGTATGCAGCAGTTCCTATGGTGACCTAAAAGGGCTAGATTTGACTTAAATAATTTGCAGAGCTGTTTTTTTATCTTGCACAGGGTGTGAGCGCCTAATGAAGCTGCTTCTATGGCTAGGCCTGCACAACTTTTCTGTGGATTTTCTGGAGTCTAATAAACGCTGAGATCACATGCTGCCTTTCGCTAACAAAGATCTCTCACTTTTAGCTTTCACTGACTTTCCTGAGACTTACAGAAATTCAGTATTTTAGGGTCTGTACCCTGCTGTTGGGTTTGTTTGCACTTGACCTTTGGGTCTGAAGTTGACACCCTCCCTCAGTAGCGTACTGGGATCTGTGTGCTCTTGTGGTCACACAGAGCATGATCACAAGTCTCTCTTATTGGTGTTGTAAAGAATGTTCTTTCCCAGACATCCTCCCTGTGGGCACCTCCAGAAGCATGCAGAGTCTTTCCCCTTTCAAAACACTTTTTCAGAGTGACCAACCTTTCTCACTGATACCAATCCTTTAAAAATAAATCAATACATGACATTTCTTGGAATGGGAAGTCTCGGTTCTTTCTAGTTGAGCAAGAAATTTGTTAGGTGATTTCAAATTACTTAACAAAAAATACTTTCAGACTCTCATTTCTCTTGTTCAAGATGAGCAAACATAGATTTACAATAACTGGTCGTAACATCTCAGTCTAATGAGAGGAGAGCACTATCAGCTGAATATACAAGAGATAGCCCTATGACCCAGCTCACCTGAGTGTGGTGTGAAATAGAATTATTTACCAGTTGTTTCAGGGAAGACAAAAACATTGAACAAGAAAATATGGATCTTATTTACTGGAACAGCACTTTCTTTTAAATGTTGTAAACTTTGGAATATAATAAAACTGTATTTCACTTGAGTGGAAAGCACTCCTGCAGTAGAAGCAGCAAAGTAGGTATGTGAATCAACCCTGTATTTAAATATCATTGCAACTGTAATTAAACAGGGGAGTATCTGGGAAGAGGAAACATCTGCACTATAGACAGCATTTCGCACTCTTAAGTACCTTCATTGGAAATTTACTTTTTCTTCATAACGCAGGAGTAACCAGAGCTATAAAAGCAAAATTTAACACTACAGTAAAAATAAATTGTAACACATTTTTTCTATATCATATTTATTATGAATGTTTCTGCTCACCAGGATAGTTAAAAATTAACATACTATAAGTCACTGAGTGGAAGTTTAGAAGGCAAGAGGTGAATCTGTCATTTTCCAATAGATCTAAATTTTAGCAGAAACTAGGTATGCTACTGTGATAAGTCTTTTATATAGCAGAAACAGAAAAAATTGTGGAAGTGTCAAATAACTCCAGCTCTTACTGTTGAAGGCTATACAAACTGAGTTTTTCAATGCATACGTTGCAGTTTTGGCTGATAGTAATAAATAAAACTATCCTAGGAACAAATCCATCCAAAGTACTTGCTAACATAGCCTTTGTTGTCTAGCCTGAAGAGGACTGAGGATGTTGAACGTGATCCTAGAGCCCCTAGGGTCAGTGGTGTCAGGATTTCACTGTAAGCCCTATGGAGATGGAAAGAAATACAAAAACATTGAGGTCTGCAACTTGGGCTGTTAATGATGCGGACAGTAGGGCAGATGGGGAGGATGCACAAACAAGAAATTTATTCTGTTTCACCACCTCTGTATCCTAGTGTTTAGTTACTCATGTTGTCTCAAGAATCGCCTTCTTTTGGAGGGGATTATGTATATCTTTTTCAGTCAGCAAAAACTGTTAACCGAACTGCTGGCTTTCATTCTAGTTTACCAACTTCTCAATTCTCTACTTCTGTCAACCTTGGCCTTCAGAGAAAGATTTTCAGTCTCTGACATCCATGTCTAAGCTGACAACTTCTTTTGTCTCTTCACTGTAGGTCATTTCTGTACAGAAAAAGAGAGTCTAATTTTCTTTTTTTTTTGGTTGCTGTTGTTTCACTTTCTGGAAAATGGAAAACAGATTAATACCCTCAGTAATGCTGCAGCTGCTGAAGAATCTGCATATTCCTTGCATATTTTCAAGAAGCTTGAATTAAGGTCACTAGAGTTCGTAAAGATTTCTTCTATGCTTTAAATAGTGCTCCTGCAAGAGGATATTTTCCAATAGCGATATGGTACGTGTTAATGTTTCAGTGCTGCAGATAGAAACCCATGTGTAAAGAAAACTCAGGACTGTAAACAGGGGCAATGGTCCTGCATCCCACATGCACCATGGCTCCAGCAGCTGGTGCAAGCAGGTTGTCGTGGTTTGAGGTAAAACAGAACCCATTTTCTGTTCAGTAATTTTACTTTTTAGCTAAGCCTCTTCTAACTACTGATATCAACAGCATATTGTGCAGAAACCATTCGCTTTCAGAGTGATGAGACCTATGTTTAAAGTTTATGCCAAGGGATGGTATGCAGAGAGGCTCTTGCCTATACTTATTGCTCTAACAACCAACGTCAGCTTTGTTATTTGCGTCATTGGAGGGTCGGAGGTGGAAAAGCATAGAGGGGTCACACCTGTGGGGAGGAGCGGACAGGACAGGTGACCCAAAACTGACCAACAGGGTATTCCATCCCATCTTCCTCATGCTCCGTATAAAAGCTGAGGGATCAACAGGTCAGCCCTCTTTCTTCAGTTNGCTATGATTACTTTGATAATCTGCATATCTTGGGCATCACACGATGGATTCTATTACTGATTACACTACCAGTTTTACCTGGGGAAGGTGTATTTTACCCTTTAATGCTTATGCCAAAGCGACACCATCAGAGCGAGGGGATGTAAACCTTTTGGGCTGTTTCAAAAAGGAATATTACTTTCTTAAAATCATGATTTTGTTGTTGGTTTTCCCAAGTGTGTTGCAGGGGTGTTTTTTTATGAAACATGGGTGCAGGAGTACCTATAGCATAACAGGCGCTGCTGCCACTCCAACCCCACGAGCCACTCCTCAGCCCCTATCGGCAGACCGGAGTCCCCCGCCTGTACCGGCACCAGCCACCCCCCACCGGTAGCAGTTAAAGCCATGCCCCCTCCTCTCCCGGTGGAAGCCACCTCCCCGCCTGCACCAGCCAAAGTCGTTCTGCAGCCTGCGGTAGAAGCCACCCTGCTGGTCCCGGCGGAAACCACTTCCCCGCCTGCACCAGCCACTCCACAGCCTGTGGGAAAAGCCACGCCGCCGCCGCCTGTTCTGGTACCAGCCGCCCCGCAACCTGTAGCGGCGCAAACCCCTCCCCAGCCCGTACCGGCACAAGTTACTCCAGCCTCAACAACGAGCACCGTCACTACTCCAGCTGCTCCGACAAAGAGTACTGCCGCTACTCAAATTCCATCAGAACCGGTACAAGTTGCCCCAGGAAGCAGAAAAGGTCAACTCATTCCCCTGCCCCTTATGACAAGGACCAGCTCAGGCCAGATAGCTTGGGAGAGAGTTCTTCGACAGAGATCCAGGAGA
>VYXH01003980.1:11391-24376 GCA_013397275.1 Burhinus bistriatus | reverse complement strand
TCCCCTCACTGTGGCAGCCATAGAAAAAATGACTGAGAAAAATGAGAAAATGATTGTGAACCTCTCTATGAAGTGACTCAAAAGAAAAATGATTTTATGTGGGGCCCTGAGCAATGACAAGCCTTTGAGCAAATTAAAGATATAGTGCATGCAGTAGCTCTTGGACCAGTCCAAACAGGACAGGACATTAAAAATGTGCTCTACACCACAACTGGAGACAATGGCCTTAACTGGAGCCTCTGGCAGGAAGCACCAGGAGAGACTCGAGGTCAACCCCTAGGATTCTGGAGTCGAGGATACAAAGGCTCCAAGGCCAACTATACTCCAGCTGAGAAAGAAATGTTGGCAGCACGTGAAGGAGTTAGAGCTGCTTCAGAGGTAATTGGTACTGAAGCACAGCTCCTACTGGCACCCCGATTACTAGTACTGGGCTGGGTAAAGTTATTTCTACTCTTCATGCCACCAATGCTGCCTGGAGTAAGTAGGTTGCCTTAATCACACAGCAGACTCGATAGGAAACCCAGGAATTTTAGAAGTGATCACAAAGTGGCCCATAGGGAAAGACTTCGGAATGCCACTAGAGGACATGGTGACATGTGCTGAGGAAGTCCCACCGTATAATGAACTCTTAGATAATGAGAAACAGTGTGCTCAGTTCACTGATGGATCTTGTTGTATTGTAGGAAAGCATTGAAGGTGGAAAACTCCACTATGGAGTCCTACATGATGAGTCACAGAAGCTGCTGAAGGAGAAGGTGAATCGATTCAATTTGCAGAGGTAAAAGCCATCCAGCTGGCTTCAGATACTGCTGAACGAGAAAAGTGGCCAATACTCTATACTGATTCATGGATGGTGGCAAATGCTCTGTGGGGATGGTTAAAGCAGAGCAACTGGCAGCACAGAGGCAAACCCATCTGGGGTGCTGAAACATGGCAAGATATTGCTGACCAGCTAGGGAAACTAGTTGTAAGGGTACGTCACGTAGATGCCCATGTACCCATGAGTTGGGCCACTGAGGAACATCGAAACAATCAGCAAGCGGATCAGGCTGCTAAGATTTTCCAGACAGATTTGGACTGGGAACATAAAGGTGTTCTTTATTCTTAGCTCGATGGGCCCATGACACCTCAGGTCAGCAAGGAAGGGATGCAACATATAAATGGGCCTGTGACCGAGGGGTGGATTTAACCATGGATGCTATTATGCAGGTTATCCACGATTGTGAAATGTGTGCCAAAATCAAGCAAGTTAAACGGTTAAAACCTTTGTGGTATGGGGGACGATGACTGAAATATAAGTATGGGGAGGCTTGGCAAATTGACTATATCACACTCCCTCAAACCCACCAGGGTAAGCACGACATGTTTACAATGGTGGAAGGAAGCACAGGATGGTTGGAAACCTATGCCATGACCCATGCCACTGCCTGGAATACCATCCTGGGCATTGAAAAACAAGTCTTGTGGTGACATGGTACGCCAGAAAGAGTGCAGGTGCAGCTGGAGGTAGTTCCAACCCCAATTTCCAGAGCCACTCCCAGCCTGAGCACTAGCAAGTACTGCTGGACAGAAGCTCCAGGCTCTACTAGGGAGGCAGCATTTTGGGCCAAGGACTGGCCGAACAGCCTGGAGTGCTCCCTGCAGCCATCCCTTGGTGTGCTAGGGGAAGTCCCTGCTAACTAATGGCATCCAGACCATGGCTTCTTGGTGCCTGCTGAGGCCAACACGGAAGAATTCTGTCCCAGAATTACATTAAATGTCATAAACAGTCCACTATCCATGATCCTCATGCCTACAGTAAATAAATAAAAATATTTCCAGCTCATTTTTACCACCCAGTGCTGTTCATTTCACTAGCAATGCAAGCTTATGCCAGTTAGATGTTTGCTCATAGCAGAACATCAAAGGAAGTGGGGTAGTATTTTTATGAAAAAGATTTTGATTTCCCATGAGAAAGGACAAAGTTACCTTAAATCACCTTCTACAACTGTGTTTTCAGGAGGATGCTGGAGAAAGTATCAATCATTTAAAAGCTAGATTGCTCAGAGCATTTAGTTTCTCCTGGTTTCTTCTGAATTCTGGGAAGAAAAAATACTTTAAATTACCTTCTATCTTTCTGTAGTTCCAGGCATATCTTTTGTGCTTTTTCCATCTCTGCTTTTATTCATGAGTTGTCACTAAAGTAAGAAAGCAAGTAGAAAACAAAGCAAAACAGAACAACAGATAGCTCCAAGAGCTTGACAGTAGGTTTTGCCCTAAGGCCACCAGTTCAAACCCATCATAAATCAGCAGTAGCTCAAGTATCTGATATCTTAATGGTTGTCTGATGACCTCAGTAAAGTGTTCAGCATGTTGGTTTCATACAGCAGATTTAGGCTGTCACAGCAAAGAAGTTTATGCAGAGAATGTGGAATATGCTCTTGCTGGGTAGGTGACCCTTTGGGTCAGTAATGAGGAATGCGTTATGGCGTGCAGGTTAGAAAACTTGCTGTTCCTCAGCAAATACAGAAGAAACCACTACCTAGTGTTAGTACTGAAAAGCCTTGATCAGAGCTGGACTCACCCGAAAAGAGAATAAATGTGTAGAGACTGAGGTCAGAAATGAAAACATAAAAAACCCTGAAACATACAGGTTAGACTTCTAAATGTTTTTTTAATCACACGAAAGTACTATTGCTGTAAATGACAGTTGAAATATGAGTGGGAAAGAATCAAACCATTAATGGAAACTGGATAAAAGGCTTTGAATTAATGCTTCTAACTAGTCTTACAAAGTAATACAGGACAGAACAGGCTAAGAAACATCCAGGAAAACATAAGGAATTAAAAACAAGATAGCCCAGTCCTTTCCTTCCTTACTGAAGTTGCTTCCTCTGTTACTTAAGGAAAAAAAAATATTTTTTTTACTGAAACAGCCTCTATGCTTCAATATAACCTTACAGAAAATCAGGTTTATCCTTCTTTTAAAAAATCCCTCATAGGAATCAAAGTTACTGCCATTGGCATAGACATTATTTCTCTGGGAGTAAAGTCTAGTTTCCATCCACATGCTCAGGGATGGGACAGGAGCACCACTTCCCTCTACACAAGCACACACAGCCCTTGTACAGCACATGTCAGCATGAGGCAAAGCCTCACCTGTCCTGTGCTCGGTCTGTCTGGGAGATTTTCTAGCTCTGGTGGAAAATGCCTTTAATGCTGCAGCTCAGCAGAGCTTCCCAGGCATCTAAATGAGATACTCCATCTCGAACAAAATTAGATGCTTGACAGAAGAATTATTATATGAACTTCTCTGGCCAGGGTTATCTGGAGTGCAGATTAGACTGTCATAAAGGTGCTTTCTGGTCTTGAAATGTATGACAATATACGGAGCACAATTACACTAGTAAGTTGATTACCAGGGCAATATTTGTTGGTGGTGTTGTTACAAAGGGGTTTTTTATTATAGCTTTTGATGTAAATAATCTGACCATCTACAGTCATTAAAGAAAAACTATGTCTCCTCATTAAACCGATAGTTTTAAATGTCTTTTGCTGTCAAACTCATTTATGGTGTACGGATAAAAGTATATCTGATTATTAATTAACCACAGATGAACCCAGGGAGACCTGCAGCTCATTTCTAATGGCTGCTTCGGAGGGCAGTAGTAATCAAACACACAAGTTATGAATCAATTAAATAACATCGCCACCATCATAAATAGTCCCGTGGTATTCGTGACATGTGAATGCCTCCACAGCTCTAAGGTTAAGTGTGGGCATAGCAATCCTTTCTCCTGGCCATGACAATTTATGCATCTCCTTCTAGGAACTCAGCATGAATCACACTGTGGCATTTTCCATACTTCTCTCAAGGAGGGAAGTTTCTAGCATATAGGTCCTTTGCACAATGAAGGGCTAATCTTTCAGTCTTTGATGCATAGTATGTGCTCACAGAAATACTGCCACTGTGCTAGTCTAGTGTAACCGATCCCCTTAGTCTCTTTCCCCAGTATTCCTGTTATTAAAGCTTCAGTGTAAATTCGAACCTTATCAAATGCTAGCAAACTCACCCAACTGCATGATCGCTTACTTTTTTGAAGTGTGCTTGGCATGTACTATGAGCTTAGGAGCCGCTGAAAAAAAACATTCCTGGTGAAAAAAACAAGCAGACATCAAGTTCATTTCCTAGTTCCTCTTTCCATCCATTTCAAAGTAACCACTTGGTGACACAGTCTTTAATCATGTCAACTAGCCTTAATGTTGTTTAGCTTTCCTTCATATACCTGTTTTGGGAAACCATGCTCTTTACCATACTCGTCTGTGAAGGGATCCTGGGAAAGGCTGATAGTGTTCACCTTCTAACCGAATAAGACCAGTAAGCTGGGACCAAGAAGGGAAATTGGCAGTACGTCTGCTACCTCAGGAACCTTATTACATGTGATGGATAGTAGCTCTAGATAAATAAGCATGCACTCCTTTTTCCAGAATAATTGGCTTTATCTTTTGTCTACCAGCTATAAGCCCTACTTTTAATTTACTCTTTTTTTTACTCTCTTTTTGATGTAACAGTTCAATTCCTTTCCTCCTGCAGCCCTTTTATCATGCTCCTAATTACCTAGCCTAATTGCTCTGAACTGGTATGACCCTTTGCATTTTTAAATTATTTTCTTTAATTACAATTCTTTACTGAAGAAAATGTCACTGAAATACATCTTACTGAAACAAAAAACACCACTGAAATACATCTTCCAACCTAATGAGAGCACAAGCACATAATATGGAAGTTTAACATACTTTATCTTCACTCTCAGCTTGTCCACAAAATTATGCAGCATCACAAACAAAAAAGGGCTAAACTGGTATAACTACAAAAAGGAGGGAGAGATGTGTGTGTAGAATATTGTCCAAATCTCACTATCAGTGTTTTTACATTTTGAAGTGCAAATGTCGTCCTCTGCAGGGGAGCAGTGTCTTCATTGTACTGAAGCATGTCTTTGAGTGTGTATTAGAGTCAATTGGTTGTGAACAAAATACTTCACATTTCCAAAATGGGTCTTATGGATGAAAATTAACAACTGCCTATTTTATGTATTTTATATGAGCATAAGATATGGTTTGGGTTTTTTATCTATGGAATATTTTCATAATTGTGCAACCAAACTTAAGCAGTGAGAAATTCACAAATAGGGATAAGAGAGCTGCAATTTTAATTTAAGGTGACATTATAGAAACTTCCTCATAAGGTATAGGTTACTCAGAAAAAAAGAATTTTTAAAAAATAAACTTCAAATTGAGTGTATCGCATTCAATACAGTGCTACAAAAAGATACTTCATTGAAAGTTTCCATAGCCATTAGACTTGTGTTCTCGAAATTTCATAATGCAAAGGTGTTTATATTTATGTTTTAAAATATAAACACTTCTAACCAAACAAAGATATTGTTTATTTAAGTTTGGGGACAACTTGAGGTATTGTCTTTTTAAATAATCCATCGTATTGTTTCAGATTACTCCAGTGCAAATCTCCAAAAGGGAACAATCATTTATTTGTTTAATGATACGAGAAACTGAAACTACGAAGAATGTTGCATCTTTATGTACATCTATTGGCTCATTTATTGCCTTGCAAGGCTTAGCTTCAACTTCTCCATTACCACTAGCACAACAGATAAAATCATTTCTATTGTCTAGGATATTTTTTCTGTCAGTGATCTGTATAACAGCTGCTATATGAAAGATGAATGTTACCCCTCATTGATAATCTACAATTTAATTAATTTCTCAGCAGTATATTAATTAGGCACCAGAAGTAACCTAGAACTCTGATACTTAGAAATGAGATCAGAAATTGATACCAACTTTCTAACTCAGCAAAACAAAGTCATGCATAAGGATATTGCCTGTTTATTATAAGAAACATCTGTTGTCTATCAGGACTGCGAAAGGCAGCTCAGCAAATGACCAGCAATTGCAAAGTTGGCT
Organism: Burhinus bistriatus; assembly: GCA_013397275.1. Lineage (NCBI taxonomy): Eukaryota > Metazoa > Chordata > Aves > Charadriiformes > Burhinidae > Burhinus > Burhinus bistriatus. The sequence continues at coordinate 18,412 of VYXH01003980.1, read as the reverse complement.
TGCAAGGAACATTGGTTTCTGTCTTCTCTAATGACCAGATCACATACTATGCATTGGGGAATCTGCAGACTGTTGCTAATTGAAGATAGCCACAGACATGCTGAGAAGAAAGAGTCTAGTGGCTTCAGCACTACCATCCTTGGGAAAGAACAGAAGTCAAAAGGAGAGAAATCCTCTATGATAGACAAAGTCAACCTGATCCAAGCCCCTCTGATGAGCAGAGAGACTAAAAGCATTCACTGTCCATCGTCAGGAGCAATTCTTTCAAATAAATCACTCCAGTTTTATTTTTAGAAGAGAGGCACTAAAAACAACAGGCTGAAAGAGGATAAAAGTTCTTACTGCCGTGACCATACACTTTCTGGCAATGTCTACTGCCTCAGGGACAGAGCTGCCGCAAACAGGACCTTGAAAATCCAGATCCAACTCAGAAAGGGGACTCGAACTTGCTTTGGGCAGGGAGCAATGGTGAAAGTGTCCTGGGTTAATGTTGTCACATCAAGCCAACAAAAGTTCTAGGATTAAAGTTCTTCAATACATGGAATACACTGTAGTCACAAATTCCCAACACTATGAGGCTCTACAAAGGGCAATTGCTGTTTTCTTGCTTCCATAGCTGGATTAATACAGAGTCCACAGGGATAAAATGAAACAGTTCTTCTCTTTGCTCAAGACAGTCACCCTTTCAGGAGAAAAAAAAAAATTAAAAAAATCCTTCTTTCATGGAAGCATGGCTCTTTTGGTATGTTTCTTTAGGAGCAGTTTCCTCTAATTTGGCTATCAGGGCTTAATATGCATGTCCCAAAGGTTTTCTTTACTGAAGAATCTCATAGAACAAAACAAATACGGCTTTGTGTCTGAGGTTGCAATGAGTCTTTTTAGTGTTACTTGCATGGGGGACTGACTGCAAAGCTAACAGTGAAAGATTTTAAGAGTTATTTTCATTGCTTTAAATAGGATGTAAATATACATGAAGTGCTTAGACAATTGCTTCTTGAGTTCTACGGGAAATAAGAAAGATTGCCCTCAAGTCAGAGGTTCCTCTCATCAAAAGACTCTTACATGCTCCTAGCGTGTCCTGCTAAAACAATAAACAACACAGAGAGCAGTGGCTGAAGACATACCTATTGTTAAGCTATTGTCACAGAACTGCAGAATAACTTCTGTTGGAAGGGACCATTGATGGTGCTTGCAGGACCTGGAAAGCAAAGCCAGTGAAACAGAAAAGCGTAATCATCACAGGTGTAAGGTGAAACAGGAATAATTAGGAAATCATTCTGGTGTAGAATGATTTCCTAATTACTCTGCTGGTTTTGTCAGATTCCCTGGAGTGCTGGAAGTCTCAAGACTGCAAAAAAAAGCTAAAAAAAACTTAGCAGGACTCTCTCTGTTCATGTATGTACAGTTGCTACACAGGTTATGACCACCTATTTTCAGCTAATAAGAAACTACTTTAGTGCTATACTTTCCTTTAAAAGAAGTCTGTAGATATCTTATTTTGATGTCTGGGAACTAGCAGAATAATCAGAACTAGCAGAACTGGCAGAACTAGAACTGATGACAATAGTGCTTTTAATGTACTAATAACGCCTCCGTACTTCAATCAGCACCTTGTTTGGCTAAGTGATTTTCAAAAAATAAGAGAGAAGGCAGTCCCTGTGCCCAAAAGCTTGCAGTCTAAGCAAAAGCATAGGTTGTCATGAGGGCAAACCCATGTGAAAGAATCAGAGTCCTCTGTTCTCTTAGGATCCTTTGAGAATAGCAACAAATAATGGATAAAATTAGTTCAAAGTAATTTATTTGGATTTTCAAAAGCCTTTTGTCAAGTTCTTTAGAGAACATTAAACTCAGCAGTCTTACAAGAAGAGGTAAAATAGCAGAAATGAATGATTCACCTTAATCACTGAAAAAACGCCTGGGAGCTGCAAGGCTTCCATACTTAGACAGAAATGTATACACCTAATTTTTTTGACTAGGGGAGGGGCAGTAATGTAGCAAAGTTTACCAATTATTTGAATAAGTTTAGATGAAAGGAGACACATTAAGGCAATTCAAAGGAATCCAACAAAGCCAAGTGAACTGGAGGGATACTGGCTTATAGGCAGGTACTGATATTGGAATAAAGAGTTTGAGCTATTCAGAAACCTTCGTGATCCCTCTTCTGTAAACACCACAGGAAAAGAACCATGGTTTGGATGAAGGAAGGTTAGGGGAATTTACTTTTTCTTATTAAATCTGAATATTGAGACAAAAAAAAAATCCACAGAAAAAAATCGTAACAGAATTAGAATTATCACCTAAACTGAGCTGTCTTATAGCTACATTGCAGACTTTTGCTTTCAAAACATGTATGAATTAAGGGTACTGATCAGATCTCTTACAAAAGGAAAAGTTCATATGCAAAATTCAGGTCTGGATCTAGGAGACACGCATGGCTAATTCTCAGAACCAAGTAATCCTTTCTCTTTGTGTTGAAAAGCACCTCTTTATCCTGCCGGGGTGGTTATATCTGCATTGCCTTTGGGGAGGACGAACCATTGTGGTTTTCGTTGTGGTGGAAAGCTGCTCTGAGTGGGTTATCCAGGTATCTCTTTTGTCCAGCTTGCTTGCTTGTCCCTTTAACTGAGGTGCTACAGACTACACACTGATGGTCAGTGTTTTAAAACATAATTGCAGCTATTGCCTGCCTTTAAATATATCATGATAACCTTGCCACTGAAGACTCTTAATGACTAGTTCGTCATATCTTCAATACCCTTGGATCTATCTCAGGGATGCATTTGTTACATATCATATCCTCTCAAGGTTAGTCGAACAGCAATGTAAAAAAGTGTCTTTTCTGCAGCAAGGGGTCAGTAATTTATCTGCACGGACCATTCAAGAGTGTCGTCTGAGCTCATAGCAGCACATAACCGATGGTTGTGTTAGGGGGAGCACAAAAATTATCACAGTCGTGTTTACGCTGAATTGATACTATGCTTTGTTAAATAAAATACATTGCACCAATTACTTTAAACTAAGTTAGTAAAACTGAGATTGATAGACAGTACCAAAACACATAATACATACAGCGCTATTAAGCTGCAGCCTTCTAATATTTCTGGACAATCAAATTCCACTACTTTTCAAGGTTTAGATCTTTGTACTTTTCCATCAAAGTAGCCAGCCTTTGGCAGATGGAGGTATTTGCTACATTGTATGCCCGAAAAAATGTGTTTGCCATTCCTCTGCTGCCATCTGTCCTCAAAAATGTATACGTACAGCCAGATTTGTCCTACCTTTAGAAAGCTTGAAAGGCATTAAGCCAAAGGCTAAAACCAACAAACAAAAGGTCCTAACAACAGGTAGCTGTGTTCATTCCCATTTTCTTAAAGACATTTTTGAAAAAAATATACAATAATATTGAACTAGAAAATAAAAGGTGAGTTGAATCATTATCCGTTACAAGAAAACTCCCCAAATAAAAAATAATTGCAAGCATTTAACTCATATAATGGTATCTTTTTAAAAGCAGATGCAGCATGTTTGATTCAGTGGGTATGCAGAGAAATTTTGATTTGATGAATGTTGGCAGTAACAAACGAGGTAAAAGGTGTGTTAATTTTCTCCATGAATTTGTTGCCTTCTTCAGTTTATAGCCCATTTGGGTTGTGCTCAGGCTCCATGAGAAGCATTTATAAGAAATCCAGTCTCTTTTTTTTGGTCAAACGAAGCGTATTAACCTGGATCCTCTCTTGCAATGTATTTCTCTCTGTGTTCTCTACAAAGTACAAAAACTCTAGAAACTCAACACCTTCCCCCAGCATGGAAGCATGCTCCACTCAAGCATGGGGCGTCTTCCCTTCTGTATAGCTCTGCCTCCCTACACTGCAGCTGGTGGTGGGGAAGGAAAGGCCACAGTTAATTTGATACAATGGTCCTGACCAGGACTCTACTATGCCCCACTCCTTCTCATCTAAGGCATAAGACCTTTCTCTCCCCTCCCCCCCCAAAAAGAAAAGGGGGGGTGCGGGGATGAAAAGGACATATTTTTTTTTTCCTTTGTCTGCTTTCAGATTTTTTCAAAGTATCAATATACTTTTTCAGGGAGGTGTGACCTTTAGCTATTCATTTGTCCAAGCAGGATTCAACTGGTGGGTGCAAATAAAGTGTTACGGTCTTGAGATAAAACTAGACTCTGAGATGTGCGCCCCTCTACTCCTTTCTCAGATAACCGCAAAGTGTTGAAAGCAGGGTTCGCCACTCACCCCGTGTAAGAGGCTCTTTCCTTCAACTGGAAAGACAGTGCTGAGATCTTAAAATAAGACGTCACTGATCCATGTCCTCCAATGGCAGGATGCACTTTGCCTGATGGGGTCAGTTTATGTTCAGTTACAAGTTTTAGTCCTCTCCTTATCATGAGATGTTTTGGAGCCATGTTCTAAACCAACACCAATGATAGAAATAAAATCAATAAAACTTCCAAGGCACTTAAAACCCAATATTTCATAAATCTTAACAGATGAATTTGTTTAGGAAGAGAAAGCATTTAGGTCCTCTGAAGGGCTATGGCACTGGCTGATATAAAGCACAAGGTGCCACATCTGTCTTTAACATCACAAAAACAACGGGCCAAATGTTTTCTTTGGGGTAGTTTTTCTCCTTTCTTGCATTCAGTCACACTGAAATTGAAGAGGAATAATTAACAGTATGTGTTTAATGCCACATTCCCAAAGCACACAAGTCGCTGAAATGGGAAGAAGACGTTGAGGGAAGTCAGGAGGAAGTCTGTTCAACATATTCATCAATGAGCTGGATGAGGGGATAGAGTGTACTATCAGGAAGTTTGCTGATGACACAAAACTGGGAGGGGTGGCTGACACACCGGAAGGCTGTGCTGCCATTCAGCATGACCTGGACAGGCTGGAGAGTTGGGCAGAGAGNCAGGACAAGAGGTAATGGGCACAAACTTGAACATGAGAAGGAACTTCTTTCCTTTGAGGGTGGCAGAGCACTGGAACAGGCTGTCCAGAGAGGTGGTGGAGTCTCTGACTCTAGAGACATTCCAAACCTGCCTGGATGCCGTCCTGTGCAACATGCTCTAGGTGACCCTGCTCTGGCAGGAGGGTTGGACTACATGATCTCCAGAGGTCCCTTCCAACCCCTGTGATTCTGTAAAGCCAAAGAACAAACACTTTCTATTGTATATTTTTAACAGTCCTCCTTGGTATAATTCAGTGCCAATTTTATTTAAGTTTTATGGCCCACACTGCTGCCATTTCTTAAATGTAGGAGCATGTCCATTGCAGTTGACAAGCCTTCAGGAAAGCCTTGAATGTACCTGAGACGTACGTACTCTGTAGGACATCAAGGACACATGGGACTGAATAGGTCCTCAGAGCAAAAATGCCGCTCCATCTCTCTGGGCAGGACACCTACAGGCAGCACAGGCTGTATGCCAAGCATTTGGAGAGGGGACAAACAAATGTTTACAGAAGATCCTCTCCCCAGACAGAGCAGACCTAGCTATTACTGAGGCAGGTTAGAAGTGAATGTACTTTCTATACCAATGACAAATTTTCTTTGCCCTTCGTGCGACTGCAATGTGTTATTCACTGGTGTCTCTTACTCCATATTGTTTTCTCAGTCTGACTTCAAGAAAGTACCTTACAATTTTAGAAGACAGACAGATCCTACTATTCAATGTCCAATGGAAAAACCAGTAGTCCCCAGATGACCTATTTCCTTGTTTCTCCATATTCCACAGAATAAGAAACAAAATAGTGTTATGTTGGATTAACTGAGACATCAAAGAGCAAATATACCTTTTTTCTGGTTATATCTCTCTTCCATGAGCTCCTAGCATTGCAGCATGTTGCCAAAGAAAAAAGAAAGAGGATTAGATATAATTCAGTTCGAAGCTACCCTGATAAAAATCCAACAAAGGAATCTAACTTATTTCAGGTACTCTGTCACTCCTTATCCACCTATTTTTGCCAAGAGCTACGTTGCCAAAAGACTGATGGACGATAAAAAGAAAAAAGCACCCTCTGATCCAGAAAATGCATGCCAGTGTGTTTGCACCATCTGTCGTGCAGATTCAGAGATGCCCAGCTGAAGATGGGCTGCTGTTGATCCATCTGCAAAACATGCCCCAGACCAATTGCTTGACTTATGGTAAATTTGGAAGGCTGTTCTGTAGAAGATATCTGAAAAACAGCTTAGCATCTTCCCCATGCCATCCAGTGTTTTCCTTTTTCTCCATTTTTACAGAGATCCTCCATACAAATGCATTAATTCATAACCGGCTCCCATTCTGTGTATGCTAGTGTCTTGCTTATCCTTGATGGAGAAATGGGTGAAATGATTAACTGGACAGTTTTGTTTCAACTAGACTTTCATAGTTTACTCCTGCCATTTATTTTCCACAGAACTTTGTTTTGTCTTCCTTCTAAATAGACAAAAGCAATTTTACTTTATTTTGATGGTGGGATTGGGGAAGGAAACGGGGAGAAAGAATTCAAAATCTTTAATGTTTAGACTTATTAGAGAGACTTTTCAAACACCCCACTAATGAATTGCTTTAAATCACATAAGTTAAAAATGCAATTACATGTAATGGTAAATTACTTCTTCAGATGGGTTGCAGGTGTCACATCTGATGCATAGTAGAGAAATGCACAGTACGTGTCAGCTGTCTCCTTGTATGTGGATTACTTTCAAACACAGCAATCAGAAGTATCTTTGCTTTCCTTGCTCTCCCGTCTACAGCGCTGGTTAAGGGACATAATATGTGAAAATTTCCATTACTAGCAAGAATACCTTGATTAAACTAAAAAAACAAACCCAAACCTCCCACCTTTTTAGATGTCATTAAGTGACACATTTTCACAGAGATCCACAAGCCTCAAGTGATTCCAGTAGGAGAGAATGTGAGGGGCTCAAGTAATAGTATAAGAACAAGTTAAATTAAAAATACAAGCTGTGATCGTATTAGAAGGCTGCTCCAGCAGCAGACTGACCTTACTGGCTAGTAACAACT
>VYXH01003980.1:0-11364 GCA_013397275.1 Burhinus bistriatus | reverse complement strand
TTTTTTTTTTTAAATCAGTATAAGGTACCAGATGGGGAAACCAACCAATATTCATCATCATGTGCAAACCCAGAAATGATATATCTATAATATAAAAAGATAACGTACCATATGTGCTCCAAAAATTAGCCGAAATAAAATGCAGCTAATTCACTTCATTTTCATTTAACTGGTCTCATCCTCTGAGCTTTAATTTGCAGGCACTGAAGGTGAAACTCAAACTGATAATCTTAATCATTGTTATGTACATACAAAGATTTATGATTATACAAGTTTTCATAGAAACAAAGATGATAATTTACAAAAATATAATGATACAATGAACCTAGCATTGTGTTATACATAGGGAAATATTTCAGTTAGAACAAGGAACTGGATATCATAAATCCTTGCTTCTGCCACTCATAACGTATTTAAAATGGGGGTTTGGGACAAATACAAACAAATCTTGTGAAGACCTGACAGGCACTTAATCCTGCAGTGAAGTTGTGGCTTGCAAAGGTATAGATACTGGAGTGAAAGTAATTAATATGGAACTGGCCATGAATAGAGTCAGAATGAAAATTAGAGCAATGGGAAGAACTAGGTTTCTGAAGACTCTGTTATTTTAGAGTGCAGGAGTGAACCATGCTCATCTTCAGCAGAATCGTTTCCTCTAACTGTCCCTCGTCTGCCTGCCATCCCTCTGCATGTGTCATCTTGCCACAGCTGAGCTGGGGAAGCAAAGGCGTGTTGGCATCCCTGCTCGCCTGAGCACCACTGTAATTGCCAATTTAAGGTAGGAGACCTCAGTTTTGCACTGAGGCTTGTTCACATGCTCACGTCTTCCCACTCTGGTCCAGCAGAAAAGCAATGGTGATTAAACGTCCCAGCCACTTACTAGTAAACAGGTTTCCCCTATGGTAGTCACTTGGGATCAGACACTGAACCCACTTGCTGCCTTGGAGACAGAGTGGGTTAGTTAGAGGAACATAACAGGAGAAATGTGGCCCTCCTCTACTTGCCAGCTCTTTCAAAAAGGATTTCAATCATGCCTGCATGTTAGCAGGCTTCTTAGGGATTATATAAAGAGGCTATCAAGCTGACCATCTCAGACAGGCAGGGTGAGGGACTAACTGTTCTCCAATTCCAATGAGCTGTGGTTAATGCAGCATCTGCCTTGTCTGTCTTCTGCCTGCCCATGTATTAATGCACAGCTTTGTGTTGTTTCATGAGTCTCTCAAGCATATAATAAATAGAGTTCCAACTCACTGGAACCTCCTGCAGCCGCTGATATTATAAGTTGTTTTTCTGTGACTGCTCATTTGGAAGTCCCTGGTTTTGGCAGGACAGCAGAAGTAACCACAGCTGAAAACAGACACTTGGAAAGTCGGTGGCATTCAAACAAGCTCCCGCTAGAGCTGCAAGCAGAGCAAACCAGTTCAGGAGCGGTGTGGCATGAGCTGCCCACCTGCACCATCCTGGGGCAGGGAGAAGTGCTGGGAGAGAGTATCAAGCCCGGGTAAAAAGGATGGAAGATGTACATGCGTGCACAGAATGCGGATTATTTTTGTAGTGGTTTGCAATTTTCTGCCACTTAATAACATAAAACAACAGGGAAAGCTCTTTTGTTTTCTCTTCTCTTCACTGTAATCAAAGGTTGGCTTTCATTTGTTTTCCATGAAGTCAGAAAGCTTACGGTGATGAGTTTTCCTTGAAATAAGGAAGTTTATGGTGTTCATTATCTGTACTCTTGAAATAAACTGCTCTTTCCTGAGTCAGTGGAAGCTGTAAATGACCCCTTTCCAACAGTCAGGCAATTTCTAAAGTTACTCCCTCAAACTTTCTCCATAATCCAAAAAAGACTGATCTTACACTGCATCATCTGCTTAGCAGGGACACTAACAGCATCTCACAACTTTATTTAGCCACTTATTTCAATGAGATGTGTGGGAAGGCTATTGTTTAAGTGATCTCTTATCCACAGTTTATTGTGGTTGAAATTGGCCACTGGATTCAAAAGATATAGGAGGAGGGTGATGCAGAAGGTCTGGCAAACACACACAGGATTCTCCCATCAGCTTTTTTCCTTAGGGCAACCAAAGCTACAAAGCCAAGAAACACACCCACTATAACAGGGAAAAAAACCGGGTGCTAGCCTGTTTTTTTCCTAGTTCATTTATAATTGGAGCACAGACATCGCAATCTATGGATGTGAGATGAAACCTATGGTGTCTACCAAGTGCAAAATTAGACAAGTGTCAGTTCCTCAATAAGAATGGGTAGCATTACAGCCTCCTCTGACTGTATATTTTAAGATAAAAGAAAGAGCCGCAATAAGTTCTCATGGGTAAAAACACTCATGGAGCATATGCCACATGGCCACTTCAGAGGTTTCTTCCCAGCACACTGCTGTCTGCTGTGAGGCTGGTTCAGACTCTTGCTGTGAAGTGTATAGAAAGCTCAGCCCTAGGAATCAGGACCCTAAAACCACCTCCTGCCACACCTGAGTTTTCGGTATCTAAATCCTTTATGGGCTTCAGCGCTCAGAGTTCAGGCTAAAAAAGGCTGCCCCATCCAATAATCTGTAACCACATAGCTTAGGGGGAAAAGAGATGGATATCTTGTCATATTGCTCCCAAAGCTACAAAGTACTGGGAAGATCAGTTTAGCACATACCCATTTTGGAAAGTTGTAATGGACCTGCTTGTGAGGTTATTAGTCTCTGTAAAACTAACTCTTGAAATCAGTGCTGGTGCTGCTTCTCTTTCTTTATAGTAAGTTAAACAAATCTTCTCGCTGCGTGGTTAAACAAATACAAATGGCAATGCTATTTCCCCCTCCACTATAATCTACCATCTTGTTTCCAGCAGCCTATGAGAGTTAGTAAAAATCCATAAAAGTAAATTCAGCGCAAATAAACCAAAGCTAAAAATCCATAAAAGTAAGTGTGACACCCAGAAGCCAAATGCGGTTGGCAGGCAGGAACAGCCCTACTCTGTCATGTTAACAACTCCAAATCCCTGCTAGACAGGTAATCGCCTCTTTCACTCAGTCCTCCTCTCCTCGGGAAACGGCCACCAAGCAGAACAGCAGAGAGTTGCTGGCAATCATCTTCAACATTTTTTGTAAAGAAATTAATGGGAATGTTCCTTTTGTAAAGAGTAATGCTGGAGAAAATATACTGTTTTGTTTTTAAGTGACATACAGGACTATGTGTTTATTCAAGTGTTTTCTGCTGACTTTACCTCTGGCTTAGTGCACAGCACTGCATGACCGAGGTGTGGTTTCCAGAGCCATTTATTTTGTGATCTAGCACCCACAATAACCGTGTGCATGGTAAGAGCTGCTGCTTCCCTGAGGAGTGAGAAAACCTCCCCGTGGCTGTGGATTCTTTTCTGCGATCATAGCAAAATTCATCTGGGTTCCAGTGTTAGCATTTGACAAATATCGTCATATCAACAATCTTTGCATTGCAAATACAGTATAGATACAGATATATCAAAGATCAAAGCTTCTAAAGCAGCAGCATGAATTTGAGACTTGCTATATTTCCTTACCTGGGGCCTTTTAACAAGGGCTTCTCATTAAAGGATATTGTTGGGGGCTCCTTGTGCACAGTTTAAAGGAAAGTGAACATCACTGAAGCCATTGCAGAGTTTGTTATCTCCTCCCCAACCAGGGCTATCATCACCTAAAAGCTTTTCAAGCTAAAATAAAAGTGCAAGATTACAGTGAAAAGGCAGCTTGAGAATAGATTCTAGCTGAAAGGAAAATCTCTTCTGGGAAACTTTCATCTACTGATCTCTAGCAAATCCAGAGGGTTCGCTTTCAGTGACTACTGAGATCTTAAAGGCATTGTAGGTGTTAATGATCCCAGTGTCCCACGAACATGCTGACATTGCAAAATGAACCTGGACCAGTCTCTGACTACCATCTTTTCAATATGAAAAAAGATGACAAGTGGGGACAGTCCCTCACTAAAAATAAATCCCAGCTGCAGGTACCCAAGTGGCAAGGTGTCTTTTAATACCCTTCCCTCCCTCTCCCACCAGTCTCACAGCGTAGACAAAGTTTCGGGGCTTCCCAGCCCAGAATTCCTGTTTACTACGCCAAAACTCCATTGAGTCTAATGTTCTTTCCTAATCTTTCCACCTTGGAGCTGCTTTTTGGGAGCTGCATTTCTTCCTTCTTGCTCATCCACTCAACACTTCATTTGTTCTTTCAGTTTTGTTCTTTCAGTATTTTTCTTCCCATCCTGGTCCACTTTTTCCTTGGCTCACGTTCCTTCTCACCTGAGTCAACTAACCTCCTCCTCTAAACCTCATCTTGAGAGTTCCTTTGCTTGCTGCAATCCCAACTGCCCCAACTCAGCTGCTGCTTCATGTCCCCAGTGTTGCTGCTGGCCACCAGCTCCCATCACCACTGGCCACTGCAGAGATCAGACCTGCATTGTGTCTACTGCCTGGATCTCCTCTGAAAAGCTTCAAGTGTATCTTGAAGACTGAAAAAGAGATGTCAACTGCATTTTTAAAAGTCTGCATGGATGGAGGACTGTGAAAACAGGTGTATGGTAGCCCTTTCCAAATATCTACCAGCAACACTCACAGCAGGGAAGGTTTCCAGGTTGGGATCACAGAAAGTAAAGCAACACCACAAACGCTCACACTCGCAATAGCGCAGAGGTAACAAGCCAGACAAGTCCATATCTTTTTGCCCAGTTCCTCCTCTTCTTCCTTCTTCAGCCCTACCATATGCTGAACAGCATTAATCTGAGCCACACTGGTGGACAATGGGAGCTTTTTGAGGAGCTCATATGAGGGCAAAAGCCACCAAACTCTGAAAAAGCACAGAAGTTTGAATGAGAAAACCACTTCTCAAGCAATTTATTTCCCAATCCCTTCAAAGTTACCTGATTTTTTGCGTGTTTGACACCTCCTTTTCTTCTGCTGAAGGTGCAAAAGGTCCCAGAGGGAAAAAAAGGAAAGAAACAATTTGTTCTAACTTTGGCCCTGTAGGTGTCACTTACTGCGTGGAATATAATTGAAAAAGGACCGTGCTAGAAATGAAGACATATGATTCATGGCTCAGCTGCAGGTTTACATGTCATTGCTGCCATGCATACAGTGCTGTTCTGCTGCTTCAGTCACGAGTGACTTCGGCACACTGATTCACACTGTGAAATTTTTTAGTACTCTCTTTTACAAGACTTTGGGAAATATGAAAGCAAAACCACTGACATTCAATGCTTCCTACTCTTATATTTTTTGCCAGGAAAAAAGAATTGTGTGTGGCTTAATTACTAATCAAACACACAAAAATTTTACTTACCCACACAGAGGATTGTTTTATCCCATTAGTACTGGATCTGTGGAAATACATTTATATTTTCGTTTCCAATATAAATCAACATCGAAAAGTTAATGATTCTTTATTGATCCAAAAGGTATGTTTTGCATTTCTTCCAGTCTATGGAAAGGCTGCAACAAAACTCAATCACAATCTGGTTTGGGCTGAACAAAATATTTTATCCCACCATTTTTAAACTTGTGACAACCTGTGAGAATAAACCCAGCAGCGTTAAGTTTTTTGTCCATACATATGAAATCATATGAAACACAACTATGCAGCTTCACCAGGCACTATACCATCAGCTTTAGGATAGGCATGCCAAGTTTAGTCTCCAAATAAGCTGAGATTCATTAATTAGACCCACAGTCAATGTAAGGTCACATCCAGAAATTACAGAATGTAGAGTAAAATCCCTTGAGAAAGGGTCAAGCAAAACACTTGTGGCAGCTGATGCCTGGGAAGAAGGCTGCAGGCACATGAATGAGAAGGAAATAAAAAAGTTATAAAGAGCAGCATAGGGCTGGCACAGGTCATTTGGGAGGATGAATGCATCCAGCAGAAATTTATCCAACACGATGTCAGTAGCTATATGGGACTGACCATTATGCAGGTCACTGGTATGATTAGCATTCCTGTCTAGAAAAGCTTAACTAGGAAAGCTGTTTAGAAAATATTTTCCCTTTTTCTCCCAAAATTCTTAACTTGAAACTTAACATGAAAAGGAAAAGTGATTTCTGAACAAAAGTAAAAATTCCCTGCAGGGAAGAGATTGTTCCCATAAGACAAACCTGTTAATTAAAAAAACGTGTTTCCCTCTAAGGAAAACCAACTGGTTTGACAAATTTCTTACCAGCCTTTAAACGTCTCTGCCTGTCACATAGCTGCTGTGAGATGGCTGCAAGAGGAGAGGGATAGGAATTTGAAAGGTGATCTCTTCCCTCTTCACTAGTTAGAAGGGAAAAATTGGTAACAGAAGTTATTGTATTGTCCCTTTTCTCTCCCTTATCAGTTTGCTTTCATTGTATGTACGCACAAACTGAACCCTGATGAGGGGGCCTCAGAAGTCTTTGCATAGCAAGTGAACCACCATAGCAGCCCAAAAGCTTTTTAATGAGCTCAGGAGGTCAAAACTTGCTATGCTAGCATCTCATTGACCATCTCTCCCTGGTGGCGATGGACAGATGATCAGTATCGGTGCCTGGGGAGCAGCATCACTCCAAGTCACAGGAGCCCTGGCTGTGCCACGTGGCTGGCCAAGGTGTTGGGTCCTCTTCCGAAGCCACCACAACCCTCCATGACCTGGGAGGTCTTCAGTGGAGCTGGAGGAACTATCACTGCAGGCTTTTCTCCCTTTTTCTTTTTTTAAATTTTTTTATTGTTTGCTTTAGTTTATAAAAAAAAATAAAATCTTTCTGGAGTGATTTAAAAGTATTTATACTAACTTCTCACAAAGTTGGGGGCCACATTTCATTTAGCTTTAAGATATAAAAAGAGGTTGTTTACTCTTTCATTTGAATCAAATATGCACTGTTTCTATAGCAACTCCAACACTTCATAGCTCTAACTGTTACACAGACAGAAAGCATTTAACCCTTTGAAGTGTACGGATCTGAATCTTTCAGAATCAATACTAAAATAATTACCCTTCATCATATTGTCAGACTGCCTCTAACAAACGATGGTGCAGGCTTTTTGTTTTATTTTGTGAAAAATATCCTGCCCAACTATATGGCTTCTTAACTCATGTGAGCAAGAGAAGCAAGGAGTCATTAGTATGCTTGAATTTATAACCAGGGTGATGCATCAGTGGAAAAAGAAAGTGTTTCAGCATTGAGATCTTGCAGTGCTAAACCCCACAATCTAAGAATTTAACTTAAAATGTGTGGGATCCTTAACAATAGATACAAAACCCATCAGGACAACTTTGTATTTAGAATAATTTGATATAAGACAAATCCCTGGTTGGAAACTGCCTCTACCAAGCATTCATACGATGATAACATCATCATAAAACAACCTTCTTTTCTTATTTGTCCTACCTCCCACCACACAACCCCTTTCCTTCAAAGCTGGACCTGAAGCAGCTTATGGCACATTACACTTCCCTCTGGTTATATTCCCAACTGGGTAATACAAGTGTAGATAGCATTGGAAAGGTGTCTAAATATTCTTAGGTTGTGTTCTGGATTTAAATGCTGTGACTAAACAAATGGGTCAAATATGCAGTATCATACTGTATCTGGTGATGAAAAATTCAAGGACAATCAATCTGAGACTTATGATGCTGTCTTCATAGTCAGAATTACCTGCTCTAGGAATCAGCCTCATTACTATCTTTGATTTAAAACTGAGGGTCTGATGAGGTGGGAAATTTGCAATGTTTCTATATTTGCTGCTTTATGGCTTCAAGAGCAAGGACTTCCATCTTTTCAGACTTCATTACATTGCATGAATTGGCAATATCTTTTGTGAAGCATCACTAGAAAAATAATGTTTCAGTAAGAAGAACACAAGGTGGAAAAAGAATAAAGAAAATAATTTTAAAAGAACAAGAGCAATTAATGAGTTAAAGCATCCTATTTTTAAATATAATAGCAAGAGTGAGTCATGAACAGTCCTTTCATTTCTGAGCTAAGCTAAATGTGTGTGTGGATATACTTACATATAGTTTCTCCCATAAGAGAGGTGTGTTTTGCAGGATATTTTTTACAGAACAGATTTTTAAAGGTCTATATTAATATCTTGTCATATGTGGTAGAGACTTTTTTATTGTGTCCAGACCTAGAACTCAGAAGAGTTGGTGATGTTACCAACAATCTAATTCAACGCATGGCAACAATGTCAGACATCAGAAAAGAAAATGTCAGTAAAAACCTATGTTGATTACAAATGTTATGTCCACATTTTCTGCTATGTTCGTAATACACTTGCAGCTAGTCCTACAAGTTGCAGACCTACATAGTTGGCATCTGTGTAGGTTCTTAGCAGTACAAACTCATAGTGGTCCTCAGCACAGATTTACCAGGGACTGATGTCGCAGGATAAAGACCATGCCGTTATATCATCAATCCTGTTGTTGATGCTATCCTCTTGACAATACAATCCTGTTGACTAGTGCCCAGGATTCATTGGTTTAAAGCTAAACCGGGTCCACGTGTGAGACCTCGATTATCCATTTTTCAGCCACATGCCCATACCCCTATGCCTGCTGTACTCAAGTCCAGAAGATCATGTTGCTGCCTTCCCCCATCAACAGGTACCTTGAGGAGACTGGTCAAATCACAACCTGAATATGAAGAACAGAACAATGTATTTTCCTTAAAGAAAACAATAACACTGTGATGAAAGAGCATTAATTTTGCTTCAGCCTCTCCCATCTCTTTAGTCACCACTTGCAGCTTTGAAGGTAAGTTGTTGTGCAGGAGAAAATGCTGCAGAAACGACCGAGGAAACTGTCCTTGTATAATGCCTTATAACACAGGTTATGAAAGGACTACAGAAGCTTATGGATCTTTTCTCTGAGGTTTGCAGAGGTTTCCATGTGATTTTTTTAAATATAGGTCTGCCAGAGCCATGATATTAATCGACCTAGTTTTTCCTTGTATGAGACAAGCCATATATTATCCCTAAATAATTTCAGAAAAATTTCAGTGACCACACTACTAAGGGAAACATCATCTTTTTCAAAGCAGGACAGTATCAAACATTGTTTTGGGGAAATTATTTGCCTTCGTCAAAATCATTGTAAAAATCTTCATTGCTGGCACCAAGAAAGAAAAAAAGAAACAGTGACACTATGTACAATAGGAGCTTTGTGATCTATCCTTTTGGCTAAATTGCTCCATTGCTTGCTCCTCAAGTTCCAAATTGGACAGGTTTCAAATATACATGTATATATTCTGTATGGTAACTGTGTGTTTTTGAGTAGTATATTTCAGAAATAAAGGAACGAAGAGGATGAGAACTCATGTGCAATACACAAAAAGGACAGGAAAACACTCCATGTCATAACAGCCTGAATATAGGTATACCATGCATATACCACCAGAGTTATGCTGATTAATTGACAGACAGTTATCACAGCAGCAGTTGCCAGATTTCCCTGAGACTTTATTTTCCAGTGTTCAGGCTGAGAAAGTGTTGAAACATATAAATTACACTTAGTGGTCCTAGCAGAAGGGCTCAGCACATCGGTGACTGACCCTGCAGATTGAGATGCCGAGTTCGTGGCCAGGCACTACCGTGAATGTGAGGATTCAATCAAAGTGCAGAACAGAGTGATTCTGGAGTTTGATTGCAGCAGGCAGGGGTCATGATGAGAATCAGTGGTTGTTCACCCAGGAGAAATTTGAGAAGAGCATCCTGTCCACGCAACATACCTGAAGCCGTCTTATTAGCATTCACAGGGAAATCATGCAGGGAAAAGGGGAGAAAATGAAAGTAAAATGAATGTATAAATAACGGCAAAGTCCACCAATGTGTGCATTTTTATGGAGTAAAGGTGAAACTGCATGTGGATGTGCATATGCAGAGGTGCCACTTTCATTGCCAGCAAAGAAATGAGCACAAGATAAATAAAGTGTCAGAGATATAAATAAAGAGGCTATTACTACCAGGGATCCTTAAAAAAACAAAAAAAACCAAAACCCCCAAAAAAACAAGCAACACAAATACAAGCTGTAAAGTCACAAAATTAACACAAGTAACAAGATAAAATTGGTTGCATCACTCAAAATATGCTTTAGTGGTGTAATCTATAAGGATGATAACAGAAATATAAAATGAACCTGGCAAGTGATAGTCATCTCAAAGGCAAAGTGGCTTAAGAGGGGACCTGTCCTTAAGTGATTTTCTGGAGTAGAAGTTTAACTGAACCAAAGTATATGCACAACATTAGACATGTTGGTTCTCTAATGTGATCCTTTTAGGGTAGACTTGATTGTAAGATTTATTTCCATCAAGTTTAAAACATAGGTGGTCCTGTACAATACGCAGAGGTTTTACATTCTACCTCTGAGTCTATAAGAAAATAACATTTCACTTTTAAAAAGTTGATTTTAAAAGTTAAGTCACACCAGATGTTAGTGAGGAGGATTTTTTAAAAAAAAATATGGACAATTTAAATGAGTGCTGCTGCACTACATCAACCTTTTCATTGAAATGAGAGTTATTGAGCTTAAATGCCTATGAGCTAATTAAAGCATCTCTCATCCTGTTTGTCCTGTTCAGCATTACACTGCAAGCTTAGAATGGGTTTCACAAAGTTAAGGCAGTGATAAGTGTTAACAGTATTACATTATTTCTCAGGTACAATGAAGATATTTCTTTGGCTGCAGCCAAGAGCCTCCAGGGATAAAAAAAATGCATAAGAAGAGTGGGGACATACACTTACAGCATCGCTGCTTCACAATTTGTGCTCTAAAGTCTGACTGTAAAGCTTCTGACTACCACTCGCACAATGGAAAGATGTCCATACATTTATCTAGAAACTGCCTTTATGCACTTTGTCTGCCTAGAGTGGTGTACTTTGATAGGTATGCAAGCAGCTAAGTGAATTATTGGAAGATAGACTTAAATCTGGCCAGGGACATCAAGGGCAACAAGAAAGCTTTCTATAGGTATGTCAATGACAGAAGGAAGACTAGGGAAAATGTGCACCCACTTAGGAAGGAAACAGGATACCTGGTTACCCAGGACATGGAGAAGGCTGAGGTAATCAATTACTTTTTTACCTCAGTCTTCACCACTAAGGGCTCTAAACACACTGCTCAAGTTGCACAAGGCAAAGACAGAGACTGGGAGAATAAGGAACAGCCCACTGTAGGAGAAGACCAGGTTCAAGACCATCTAAGGAACCTGAAGATTCATCCATGAGTCCCGAGGGAACTGGTGGATGAAGTTGGCAAGCCACTATCCATCATTTTTGAGAATTTGTGGCACTCTAGTGAAGTTCCCGCTGACTGGAAAAAGGGGAACATAACGCCCGTTTTTAAACAGGGAAAAAAGGATGACCAGGGAACTACAGGCTGGTCA